>PISX010014734.1:0-52319 GCA_004024625.1 Mellivora capensis
CTTCAAAGTATAGGGATAGAGGGAACATTCCTGAATTTCATAAAAATTATCTATGAAAGACCCACAGCAAATATCATCCTCAATGGGAAAAAGCTCATAGCCTTCCCGTTGAGATCAGGAACATGACAAGGATGCCCACTCTCACCACTCTTGTTCAACATAGTATTAGAAGTCCTAGCAACAGCAATCAGACAACAAAGAGAAATAAAAGGTATCCAAATTGGCAATGAAGAAGTCAAACTCTCTCTCTTCGCAGATGACATGATTCTTTATATGGAAAACCTAAAAGTCTCCACCCCCAAACTACTAGAACTCATACAGCAATTCAGTAACGTGGCAGGATACAAAGTCAATGTACAGAAATCAGTGGCTTTCTTATACACTAACAATGAAAATACAGAAAGGGAAATTAGAGAATCGATTTCATTTACTATAGCACCAAGAACCATAAGATACCTGGGAATGAACCTAACCAAAGAGGTAAAGGATCTATACTCGAGGAACTACAGAACACTCATGAAAGAAATTGAAGAAGACACAAAAAGATGGAAGACCATTCCATGCTCTTGGATCGGAAGAATAAACATTGTTAAAATGTCTATACTACCTAGAGCAATCTATACTTTTAATGCCATTCCAATCAAAATTCCACCGGTATTTTTCAAAGAGCTGGAGCACATAATCCTAAAATTTGTATGGAATCAGAAGAGACCCCGAATTGCTAAGGAAATGTTGAAAAACAAAAATAAAACTGGTGGCATCACGTTACCTGATTTCAAGCTTTACTACAAAGCTGTGATCACCAATACAGCATGGTACTGGCATCAAAACAGATACATAGACCAGTGGAACAGAGTAGAGAGCCCAGATATGGACCCTCAACTCTATGGTCAAATAATCTTTGACAAAGCAGGAAAAAATATACAGTGGACAAAAGACAGTCTCTTCAATAAATAGTGCTGGGCAAATTGGACAGCTATATGTTGAAGAATGAAACTCGACCATTCTCTTACACCGTACACAAAGATAAACTCGAAATGGATAAAGGACCTCAATGTGAGACAGGAATCCATCAGAATCCTAGAGGAGAACATAGGCAGTAAGCTCTTTGATATCAGCCACAGCAACTTCTTTCAAGATATGTCTCCAAAGGCAAAGGAAACAAAAGCGAAAATGACCTTTTGGGACTTCGTCCACAAGCATTTACTTTGATGGAATCTCCTGAGGCCAGAGGTAAAGGGTAGGCTCAAAAATAGCCCTGGCAGCTAGTCACCCCAGGGGGATCGGCAGGATTATGCAGGACTGCCAGGGGAGTGTGAGGATTCCAGGTAGGGCAGCCATGAAAGGTGGTCACTGTGCTAGCAGCAGAACAGAGTCTAGTAGGGAGAATGGCCGTGTAGGGACCAGCAGGTACCCAGCCCCTTGGCCTCCGGTGCGCTGAGCCAGGCAGGGATGCTGGGTGACCTTCCTGGGCCTGGGTGCTTCATGGATCCCTTTTCTCCCAAAATATTAAAAGTCTTATTTTATAGTGGTATTGGTCTAAAGACAAATGTAATGTTTATTATTAAAAGTTCATGTTTTGTTGTTGTTATTGTTCCTTTTGATTTTAAAAGACACACACATTTTTTGGTATCTCTAAGAGCACCATGGGTCCTAACTACTTGCCTACCGTGCAGGTTAGCCGTGGCTGAGCCCTTCCTAGAAAATCCCCAGTACCCATGAGCATGCGTGTGAGGGGTCGGCTGTGGCTCTCTGCAAGTCACGTTGGTTGCCTCTAGGGTTTCGGTATCATCATATGCAAAACAGAGATAAAAATACCTCCCATAGGGCAGCTAGAGGGTAAAATGAGATAACTTATGGGACATGAAGCCTACTTTCTACCCTTTGAGTCAGGCAGATAGTCACCACAAGGGAGAGTGGGTCAGGATAATTTACAGAATTTGTACAAAAGGAAAAGAAAAGAGATTATAAAATTAAAAAAACAAAGATTACTCAGGATTTTCAGCCATAGATGAAATTAATTCACTAAAATGAGAATTTTGGTAGAAGCTGAAGGAGAGCAATTCACATGACAAGTCAGTCTCAGGGTGCGACTGGAGGAAGCAAAGTCCAGGTTTCCAGCAGGAGTTCAGGCATGGGGTGTAGGCTGGAAAAGAGGGGTGGAGGGAGTCCTCCCAGGAGAGAGGGGACTCCAACCTTTAAGAAGCACCTGGCAGAGTCCTCGCTGTCAACCTGGATGAACAGCAACATGAGGAAAAGAAAGAACTGACCCAGGAGGGAAGGCACTGAAAGGTGCTGGGTGAACCAGGTAGGGGTCTCCACGTGCACACAGGTCAGCGTGAACAAGGAGTGCAGGGTAGGATGGGGACAGGCCAGTGCAATGAGCTAAGAGGGGCTCTGAGGTCACTGGGTGGGGTGGGGGGTAGTTAGGGGATGTGAATATGGGGACCCACAGTACTCTGTATAGATAGGCTTGGCTTGTATTAGTTGGACCTCCACATTCACTCATTCTTTCATTCATTCCTTCACTCACTCATTCAGTGTTTTTAAAGAGCCTGCGCTTCCCCATGGAGAACAAGACACCTGAGCCCCCAGTGTTCAAATGAGGCTGGTGTTCAGATACGTCTAGGGGAACAGGGATGTTCCCCCAAGTACCATGTAAAGAAACTGACTGCAGAGGGTAAAAAGTTTGCTGGAGCCACAGTTGCTGTGAGAAGTCACAGTGGCCTTTGTGTGTTCTCTGGGCTACCTCCTTGCCCCCTCACTGTACCCTAGAAGCATGAAGAAGCCCATGTATTAGGGGCAGTGCTCACCCCTCAGAAGGGAGCAGCTTGCCTTGTCCTGGCTCTCCAGACCCTGGCAGACTGTGCCATCTCATCCTTGGGTGCCATGCTCAGCAAACAGGGACAGGGATTTGGCAGCGGGAGTGAGCCAGCATTCACTTAGTACTCAGTAAGTGGCAGAGATGAACATGTACCAGGCACTATACTAGGAATTTTACCTAGAATAAGACATTTAATCCTCAGAACATACCCCTGAGGTACAAATGATTATTATCCCCATTTAGTGGATCAAGACTAGCTGTAGAATTTATGTGACCCAGTACAAAATGAAAACAGGGGCTCCTTTACAAAAATTAAGAATTTCAGGACAGTGATCGCAGAGCATTAACAGAGCACATGTGGATTCCTCCGAGAGTGTTCTGCATTACTGCAAGGGACAAGCTTAATGGTTTTTAAAAAGTAGAAAGGGGAACCTGAATATAAAGCCTGTGGTTGTTGAAGGTGGTGTGCATGGTTTTAGCATTTGGTGAGCCTCTAAAGAAAAAGTACAATTTCATAGCCAGTGGACTTTGCTGCGGGGTGAATACAGAAATCCCAGCCTGGGGCCCAAAAGAAAAGGCAGGCAGACATGACGACGTTATCTGGTTTTGATTTAGCTAACCATAATGTCTTTCACCTTAAGACTCTGGTGAGATTATATATGCCCACAGCTAAGATGTGAAGTTTCTCCATTCCAGGAGAGAATTTTCCCAAGGGGGAGAAATGACAGTGCTGGGGCCTGGAGTTGGGTGGCAGCTACACACTTGAACCCCTTTTAAGATTGTGCACTGTCTGCAGGAGAAGGGAGAGCAAGGGGCTCTGGCTGTCTGTGCTCTCTACAAGCCATGTGCTAGTCAGAGCTTCACATTCGAAGTGGAAGTAGAAGATCTCCATCTATGAAGAGTGCAGTAAGATGACTTGGTAGCCTTGCCCAGGGTCTGCCCCCATGAGTACCCTGAAGGGCCGGCTTCCCCCTTAGGGACCTGGAAATGGTCTGGAGTATGTCCACTTAGCCCCAAATAGTATGTCACCCACAATGTTTTGACAATACTAAAAAGAAGGTGTGGCTTTAACTACAGAAGGACTTTGCTAGAGAACAGAAACAAGAGAGAATATAATACAGTATCTTAAAGAGCTATTAATTGTAGTTGTTTGAAATTTCCAGCCTGGTAATTCCCTGCCATGGCTGGTTCTGATGCTTGCTCTGTCTCTTCAAATTGTATTTTTTGCCTTGTAGTGTGCTTCATAATTTTGTTGACAGCTAGACGTGATGTAATGGATAAAAGGAACTGCAGTGATGTGGCGGTGGGGTGGCGGGGAGGGGAGGCGTCCCGTAACCCTATGAGCAGTTCTGTCTTTCTGTGAACCTGTGCTTCTGGGCTATGAATTCATGAGGGTTTCTATTCTTTTTTTTCACCCCTTAGGTGGGACAGGATGGGCTGGAGTTGGATAAACCCCTTCCTCCAGGTGAGATAGGTTCTGATTATACCTGAACAGATTAGGTTCTGGTTAATTCAACTGACTTTGAACAATGCAGGGGGTTAGGGTGCTAGCCCCCTTCCTCCCCAACAGCTGAAAATCCATGTGTAACTTGTGACTCTTTCCAAAACTGAACTAATAGCCTGCTGTGGACCAGAAGACTTACCAGCGATATAAATAGTCTATCAACATATTTTGTATGTTATATATATATTATATACTGTTTCCTTCCAATGAAGTATGCTAGACCAAAGAAAATGTTATTAAGAAAATCGTAAGTAAGAGAAAATACAATTACAGCACTGTGCTGTATTTATTTTAAAAAAATCCACATATAAGTGGACCCACAGGGTTCACAGTTGTCCAAGGGTCAATTGTAGCTTCCATTGAGGCAGGCCTGGTTCAGAACAGGTGCTCTGGTCTATTTCAAGATGCATCCATTTTCCTTCTCCTGCTGGAAGTTTGAGAGGATTTTCCTCTGATAAATACTATGGGAATGAGGTTGAGCTCTAGGAGGCGAATCTCACAGTACTGGGGGGATCTGCTATGACCCAGTCCCCTTGGAATTTCTAACTCTCAGAGTTGTCCACACTGAGCCTCCAGGAATTTGGTCTATCTCAGAGTCACTAATGAAGGGGTGAAGATGTCAGGTCAGGAGAAAGGGCAGGGCACAGTGCTAGGCAGGTGGGTCGTAAGTCCTACTCTGCTGTTGTCGCCTGAGCAACAAGATGTGGGGTGTGACAACCCCGCACGTTCTCTGGGAGTCATGCAAGGGCCCTGGTGCGCCCACCAGCCTGTGATAGAACCCCATGACTTGGACTCGGCTCCTGCTGGCACAAGAGGAAACCTGCTCTCATCAGCATGTGCCATGCTATGATTTTGTGCACTATTTATTTATACTGGAAGAATGTACAAAAATGAACATGCCTAATAATGAAGGGCAGGAGCCAGCACTCCCTCACAAGTTCAGATTACATGGCGGTCTCTGGGGGAGAATATGAAATAAGAATCAGTATGGGAGTGGGAGAGAGCGAGGTAGTGAGTGCTAGGGCCAGCAGCCCTGATTTCAGAGTTGGTTTCGTTTTGACTTTCTGTCCATTTTATCTTATTATTCACTGACCTCCATGTATATGCCAAGTTCTGGACACAGCTACTGAGTGTATGATTTTTAAAAGGTGTTTTCAGCGTGTGGAATGGACACAGGCCTGGGAGCATTCACCTCTCTGTGCCAGGCCCCAAGGAGGGGGCATGTGGGGTGATGGAGTCCCTTGGCGGGTCAGAATTTCCAGGAAAGGGACAACTCCAGGAATTTGTTGGTGCTGCAGTGTCCTTAGGGCCATGGTGAGTGGTTTTCTGGTGTTCAGGGAGGGCCCAGGGAGCTTCGGGGGAATAACCCAGGTCCTAGGGGATGAGCAGGAGTGAGGCAGGCAGACAGTGTGTGTGGGTGTGAACGTGCGTATGTATGTGTGCTTTGATATGTGTGTGCGGGAGTACCCAGAGAGCACTGGAGGTGAAGCTGGAGAAGCAGAGCCGTCCTGGGCATCAGGAAAGGTCATAAGAGAAGGTTCTAGAGGACCACCCTAGCAGGCTGTGGAAAGCATGATGAGGGAAGCAGCTGACCTAGTGTGGGTCGGGCCCAACTACAAAACTGTGGGCAGTGGTACACTGAGGTCAGAACACAGGCCTGGCTGAGGAGCCGTGGGGTGGTTGGTAGGTTCTGAGGATCTGTGCCACACACAGGTCCTCTGTGTGCAAAGCTACAGTGCAGTTTCCCAGGCACAGCCCCCATGGTGCGGGGTGGCAAAATGTCCTGTCCACATGCACCCTAAGTACCCCTCGGCTGGCCTCTGCTGGCTCTGGGGTCTGACAGCCTATGTCCACAGCCCTGTGCCCTCAGTGCCTGGGAACCCTGGGGTAAGCCATCCCCTGAGCCTCCAGTGTTTCCTATGCAAAATAGTTAAGAAAATGCCCATGGGACCAAGCTGAGGAGAGGTGACCCATGCAAGGCCTTACTAAAGTGTTTGGCATCTAGGTATTGATATTCTTGTTATATTATCAAAATCAAAAACAGCAGCTGTCTGTAAGGGAGACTCGAGAGATTAGCAACACCCGCAGGCCAGGTTTGCTTTGATAAATTCTGTTAACAACAACAGCCACAGATACCACTATTCCTGGGCAGGATGCCAAGCCCTTATTCTCTTGTTCGTCACATGACTCCTGGGAAGTAGCTGTTACTATTCCCACTTTCAGATGAGAAAACGGAGGCTCTGACATACTGTGTGCCTCCTCAAAGCCTGCAAGTGTTGGAGGTGAGTCCCAACCCAGGTCTGACTCCACAGCTCTGACTGTCGGGCTCAAGCCCTGCTCTGCCTCCAGGTCACTATAAGAGAGAAGACACCTCATAAACTTCTTCCCTGGCAGTGAGGGGACCTTGGAGGAAAGGCCAAGAACAGGTACTTCTCAGAAAAAGAAATACAATATGTTGTGGAGGTATGAAAACATGCCCAACCTCCTCTCTCTTTAAGATAAATAAATAAAATCTTTAAAAAAGGGGGGAAGCACTTGGGTGGCTCAGTCAGTTCAGTGTCTAACTCTTGATTTCAGCTCAGGTCATGATCTCAGGATCCTAAGATGCAGCCCCAGTCCCCAGTGTGGAGCCTGTTGTCCCTCTCCCTCTACTCCTCCTCCTGCTTATGCTCTTTCTTTCTCAAACAGATAAATAAAATCTTTAAAAAACAAACAAGCAAAAACCATGCACAACCTCACTTATAATTACAGAGGCACATTCAGAAGTGACAACATGTTTTACTTACCAGATTTGCTAAGATGTAAACTGCACAGTGTGAATGAGGGTGTGAGGAAAGAATGACTTCCATTGGTGGGTGTTAGAGATTCATGTGACCTTTTAGAGGGCAATTTCTTAGTATCTACCAACATTTTAAATGTTCACACTCTTTGTCCCAGAAATTAAATCTGTGTGTATATTTATCCTAATCATATACAAACACATATATTTACATATATATGTGCAAATACATAAACCCTACTTAAAGGGTTGTAATGACAGCACTGTGTCTGGTTTAAAAAAAAAACACAACAAATAATGACTGTGCACAATCTAAATGTCCATTGGTGAAGGAAATGCTTAAATAAAATAATTAATTCATTCATAGATTCATGCAATTCATATGCATACAGCCTTGAGAAGAATGAGTTAGTCTATATGCGATGAAAAATTCTGGTCTTCAGCATATGTTCGTATGAAAAAAGCAAGATGAAGTAGAATATATAAAAGAAGTTTCATTCTATAAAACAAAAAGTAATTGTATATACATACAATAGTTCTAGAAGGCTTCTCATAAATCAATAAATTGCTCTTGAAGTGGGATGGTATCATTTTCTTTCCTATTATTAACTCTTGATTCATTGTTCAGATTTGTTTTTAGCTTGTACTTGTTGGGTCCATTGTACTCACACAGTCTCTGGAAAGCGTTTTGGATGCAGCAGCAAAAGGCCATTTGAAATATGTACCTATATCTGCCATCCAAAAGAGGAAAATTGATATGCTGCCTCTTCCTTCTCATTGTAGATGGGCTGATGTGCTTCCACTGCAAACACAGAATGCCTCTTATCCCATACCCCTCTGTTTCCCAAGGTGCACTGCAAGTCCCCAGAAATCATTGCCCAACCATGGGCACCCTTGGAAAGGTCCAGATGCTGATGGTGCCAATGCCATGTGACTCCTACTGCTGTGGATATCTGGAGGGGTTGAGCAATGGTTGAGATGGAATTTCATTTGGCACTTAATGCAATCCTTCCAGCTTCTGCCAGACGCAGTGAAATCTATATAAAGTTGACAAACCTGACTATCTCCTCACTGAATGTTGACCCCTTCCAACCAAGGGCAAGGCCGTGAATTTCTGCACATGACTCATCTGCAGTACCTGGGGCATTTGGACTTATGGGAGTTGGCTGAGACCAGAGGGGTAGGGCAGGCCTGATTGGGCAGGAGCAGAGGGTCTTCTCCATTCCAGCCTCTGCTTCTGAGAAGCAGTGATGTAAACCGAGACCGGATATAGACACATCCTGCCTGAATTAGCAGCAAGAAAGAGGGCTCCAGGGTTCTCTTATAGCAAAGAGCCTGCTGTAAATCAAATCCTAAGGGTAATCTAGAATGGTATGCAAGTAAGGGCTGCATCTCTGTGAGTTCCGGAAGGGAAGTGTCTGCAGCCATTGGTCAAGGTCTGAAACTTGAATCCTAGAGAACTGCTCGAGAGAGGGACAGGGGTAGGGTTCCTGGTGAACAAGCCTGTCCTCTCCAGCCAGGGTAATGGCCGCAGGCCTGCACTTCCTCAGCGCCTCTACTGGAATGATTACAGTGGCTTTGCCTTTCAACCTGGCCCAGACACACACACACTAAGTTCACTATTGTCTGACTCCCACACACACTCACAGAAACACACATGAAGCACATGAGCTTCCGGACCCAGTCTAGTGTAAAATGAAAACAAAAATGCCTGACATTTATCGAGCCCTTAGAATGTGCCAATCTCTGTGCTGAACCATTTACAAGCTCTTAATTCTCACAACCCAAGGAAGAATACCCTATTATTCCCATTTTGCGGATGATGAAGCTGGAGTTAGGAGAGGCTAGCTTGCTGTAGGCACCTGGCTAATGGGTAGCACACGTGATCCCACAGCAGGCAGCGGGGCCCTCACTCCAGGACTCTGGTCCTCCCACAGCACCCAGACTCGCTGAGTACCCTCAGGGGCACAAGCGTGGGCGTGCAAACCCAGGGACCTGGCCGCAGTCCACTATGCCCAAGGTCCGCTGGTGAGGCCACACAACCACCTGGATTTAAAAGACTTGTAAACGAATGTCTCCAGTACCCATATTATTATCATATTAATTACCTAACGTGATTACACTATAGACTCAGAATGTCTCCCCTCTGACAGTTTCTAAGGACCAGATCTAGCCAGGGTGGGGATAGAAGGGATAAACATTCACTGTTTTAAAAAGGAAATTTTAGTTTTTTTATTGCAAAAGCCCACTGGCCGAGGAGGGCGTAGCGGAGGCCCGACAAAGTTTCCCAACATCCTCACAAAGAAGCTCAGGGTATAGGATTTCCCGTCAGCAGGAAAGCATGTGCCTTCTTAAAAAGAAAGAGGAATTACAACGCCCCAAAAGGTCAAGGCGAGCAGATGCCTCCGCCATGTGTGTGTCCCTCCGGGCGCCCAGAGAGTGAGTCAGGGCATCGGCGGAGTTTACTGAAGTTTACTCCGAATCCGCCCCCGCGTCCTGGGCCGCGGAGCAAAGAGAGCAAAGAGCGTACGACGTCCTCTCCCTCCCAGTAGGTCCTTCACTTACTAGTCTAGGGGCCAGTTCCTGCGGCACAGACTCGGCGGCCACCGCACAAAGCCGTAGAGAGCGGGCGGCGCGCTGGGCGGCGGTGGCTGGGCGGCCTCTCCAGGCCCCGGGGCGGAGAGCCGGGCCGGGCTCGGGGGCTCTGGGCGCGACACGGCGATGCCCGGGGCCGGGCTGCGGTCCCGTCTCTGAGCCCGAGCTCCTGGCCCCCGTGGGCCCGGCCAGGAGTGGGGTCCCGGTGACCCCGCGGAGCAGCGCACCCCCACGGGCGGCGGGTACTCACCAAGGCTGGGCCGCGACGTGCCATTGACGCTGTTCATCGCCGACGGGTGCGGGGCGCCGGCGGGACCAGGGGCCGAGGGGACAGCGGAGCGGTGGTGAGGGTCGCGCCGGCCGGCTCCTGACCCTCAGCGGCGGGGAGGAAGCGGCACCTGTGTCACGCTCCTCTGGCGCGGGCCGAGGGGAGGGGCTCCGGCCGGAGATAGGCAGACTTCATTTTTTTTTTTTTTTTCTGCAGACTTGGCTCGTGGGGTTTCCACCCTTTTCTTTCTTAGTTTCTTTCTTTCTTTCTTTCTTTTTTTTTTAAACACACACTCCCGCCCACGTCTGAACTCTTCTCTGTTCCAACTTTCCTGCGCAAGAATCACATTTTTCTAACCACGTTTCTGTTTCCATCTGCAGCTACCAGACTCAGGTTGTGGTGAATTCCGCTTTGTGTGGCCTGAAAAACTCCCAGATGTGACAAGAGGGCCTGTCCCAGCACTGTCAGGGCCGGTGACCAAATAGGGGCAGACCTATTTGAATCTTGGCTGGCTGCTCCGCCACTCCAGAGCAGGGTGGCCTCTCACAGCTGAGGGTCCTTAGTGGCTTGGGAAATCCCTGCATGGCTGGCCACTCAAGGGCGCTGTCCCAGTCCGCGGGCTAGTATTTGGAAAAGATTCTTAGAAAAAGGGATTGCTTGGGCAAAGACCATGTGATTTATTTGGATCACTTCTGTCTGAGTCTTCCAGACATAGTAGAGTTTGTAAAGTCTTCACTTAGGAAATTAAAAACTTGAAGTGGATTTTGACGCTCTGGTTAGTTAAATGGAGTCTACCTACATCACCCAGAAAGAATGCTATGTTATATGTAGCATTTTATCTCTCCCCTCTCCATGCCAGAGAGAAGGGCAGGGAACTTGAGACCATGGCACCCCCGTTTTAAATCTCAGACCAAAGAGACACGCGGCACTTCTCATGTCTGATGGCTGGTCCTTCCTGTGGGGCATTTCATTGTTTACTTGACAGTCCTCCAGTGCACTGCTGACACCCTCCTGGCTTCTCCCATTAAGGTTGCTCTACTGCAGTCCCAGGGCTGCATTCCAGATGTCTGCACAATATGCGTGCCCTTGGGAGTACCATCCAGGTTGAAGGCAATGTAAGGTTGCTCCCTGGAGGTGTGCAGCACAGACAACTTTCCCAATTCTGTGTGGGCTGGACCAACTCCAGGCATTATTATTAGGACTGCTTGTTTGACACAGTGGGCAAGTGTTCATAATTCTCTTTAGTTAGTTAATGAAGAAATTGACACTGCTTGTCAATATTTAGTGAAACTTCCAGGATGGACATATACATGTTGATGTGAAGGGAACTATTCACAGAACACTCTTGATCAGGTATGGAAACTTTTGAGTCTCCATTTCTTCACTTAGAAAATGGGGACAAGGGGCGCCTGGGTGGCTCAGTGGGTTAAGCCTCTGCCTTCAGCTCAGGTCATGATCCTAGGTTCCTGGGATCGAGCCCCACATCGGGCTCTCTGCTCAGCAGGGACCCTGCTTCCCCTTCTCTCTCTCTCTGCCTGCCTCTCTGCCTACTTGTGATCTCTCTCTCTGTCAAATAAATAATTAAAATCTTAAAAAAAAAAAAGAAAATGGGGACAAGAACACTTGAATTCCAGAGTTTTGCAGAAGCAATGTCTATAAGATAACAGTGGGACAGAGTAGGCATTTACTAGAAACTAGCAACAGTTCAGCATTTTGTTTTGTAGTACTTATAGATCCATGTTGGCTAATAGTATCTCCTGTTTCAGAATTCATAAATTAAACAACTTCAGTTATCTGAAATGCAACTGGGGAGCTGGAAGGAAGCCAAAAGAGCCAATAGGTAACCAAAGGACATGTCTCCAGGTTATTGCACCTCAGTTATGGGAAGACTTCTCAGGGCTCACTGACAGGCAACTGGCCTTTAGACATAATCATAAGATGTCTGCTTATATCATTTCTCAAGGTATGATGGGTTAAAAACACCAGAATATAACAAGAATTCCTTACAAGGAGGAAGCCAAACAACTAACTAAAGAAAGGTAGAAAATTCCATAAACCATAAGGTCAGATACAAAAACAAAGTAGCATTTATTATACAACTAAAGCTTCTTGGATTCAGCCATAAATGGAGGATGTGCTGGATCATGGGCTGGCAAGGAACCAGGGCTTTAGGGCTCCATCTCGGTTTGAATCTTCACTGCCTTCCATGGGGCTGACTGTAGGCATTTTACTTAACTTCTCTGAGCCTCAGTTTTTTCATCTGTAAAACTGGAATAACGTGCAAAGTTAGGTTTTTGTGACTAATACATTAGATAATAATGTGAGGGGTACCTGGGTGGCTCAGTCGGTTAAGCCTCTGCCTTCGGCTCAGGTCATGATCCCAGGGTCCTGGGATTGAGCCCCATATCCGGCTCCCTACTCAGTGAGGAGCCTGCTTCTCCATCTCCTGGTCCCCCCCCTTGCTTGTGTTCCCTCTCTCGCTATCTCTCTCTGTCATAAATAAATAAAACCTTTAAAAAAATAATGTGATAATACAACGTCTTACTCAGCAAATAGCTTAAAGATATTAAGTTTAAGTTATTGGAGAGATTGGTCCCCTTCCCTTGATGGGCACGCTTGTAGTAAGGATCCACAGCCATTCTGAAAAGAAGATAAATAGGGTTTAATGGTGAGTGGTTGTTTAGCTTGTAGGGAAACATTTGATATTTTAGAAGATTTAACTATGGAAGTGTCTAATTTTAAAGAAATGAGGCACATTTTAAGAAGGCAAAATAAGTATATGACAAATTAGATTATATGGTAAAAGTCTGATGTTAAGTCACAGAAATGCAGTGTGTCTTCCTGTGTTGGATACTTATTAATGGAGTAGCAAGAACTCAGCTATATCTTATAATAATAAAACTGTTATCTCATTTATTTCCCATAAATACCATCAAAGAGGATATTGCCAAAGGCCCATTTTAAAACTGAGAAAATGGAGATTGGGAGCAGTGACAAGAATTTGTCTGAGGACGTGCAGCCAGGGCTGGGACTCAGTTCCAGCAGCCTCAGTAATGTGTGCAGGATGTGGCTGGTGTAAGCTGCTGAGCTCCCCACAGAGTGACAGGGTGTGATGGAGTCCCAGAGGGGAATTTTCACTTCCTTCCCAGAACTACATCCAGCAAGGGTTGCCCATGAGAGGGGCATCCCTGCCCATTTTATCCACACCAAAACAAACACATACTCAGTGCTTGTTCCTTCTTGAAGGGGCCCTACTGTAATCCCTGTCTGTGAGCTCTTACACATAGAGGCAGGCAGATTTTCCTTGGATCCTATAAAACTCTAATTAAAAGTTTTGCCCTATATCAAAGTGATAGGTGTTCTTTTTTTTAAGTAACGGAAATGTGAAAAAAAAAATCCCAAACTCTATCAACTGCTCATAATATCTAGCACATTCAGGTACATTTTTTTTTCTAATCTCTTACACACTTGTGGACATTTGCTTTATACCTCTGAGATGTTATTGAATATGTGATTTTAAGTGCTGAGTTTTCACTACCAAACATTATACCATGACCATTTTCCCATATAAAAGTACAAAAGCTCTTTAATTTGTTTTAATTACTAAGTTGCTTCCTTTTCTTTGCTATGATAAACCATATGAACATAAATATATGACTTTCATATTTTTACCTTAGCTTGTATTCCAGTAATGGAACAACTGGATCAAAGGTTATGAGACTATGTTTCAGGCTTTTGATACATTCATGAGTTGTGGCTGTAACAATTTATATTCTCCCCAACCAAGTGTTCATTTCATCTCAGAGCCTCTTGCCAGAATCAAGCATTAGATTTTAAATATTGATAATTCTGTAGATGGGAAACATGTAATTATTTATTTGACTTTGCATTTTCTTGATTACTAGTGGGATTCAATGTACTGTCATATGCTTATTTAGAAATTGCATGTTCTTTTGGGTGAATATTTTGTTCATGCTGTTTCTCATTCAGAAGGGTGGTTAATGTTTTTCTTATTGATTTATTCGAGCTCTTTATACACAAAAGACAACAACACTTTTTCATGTGTATTGCAAATATTTTCTCCTTGGGCCTTTTTCTGGTTCTTTCTCATTAGCGCAGAAACATGGCTTAACTTAACTGATTGGCAAGTTGGAAGCTTTTAAGAAAACCAAACTGCGGCTCTGCATATTTTAAGAGGAGAGGATAGAGGAAGCGGGGGTTTGGTTGGTTAAGGCTCCTGGAAGCTGTGAGTAATGAGGAGCATGAGGTAGGAATGGGGAGGGTGGGGTCCTGGGAGATCAGTGACAACAAACTGTGTGGCCAACAAACTGTGTGGCCAGGAGCCTCTCTCCTTTCCCAGGGACACAGAGATCTTGTGAAGAATTCATAAATGAGGAGGTTTGAAAGCTGAGAGAGAGGAGACTCAATGCTTCCTGCTAGGACTGAGGTGCTAGGACCTCTTCTGTCTAGACTTTGCTAAAGGCTGACTCTCGACATGCCAGGTAGAAAACAGCACCCAGGGTCAGTGAGGTTGTGGACATAGGTCAGACCCAGAACTGCAGCCTAGGCCCCTAACTTACAGTGGTACCTCATCTTGGGGTAGATCTTAAGGATCCAGAATAACCTGTCTCTGGATGCTTTCTAACAGTATCTTTAAGAGAAGAGGGACAGCAGAGAAACCCAGCAGGAACACCAAGTGGTCTGGGATGGTTTGAAGTGACCATAAGCAAAATCTCATGTGTTGGTGACAGGTCTGAAAGTCCAGCTGTATGGACTATGGTTAAGAAAAGTGAGAAAGCTTCAAAGTAAGGGTTGGGTGGGGGGGAGGGAAGGAAAGGAGAGAGAGAGAATGAATAGAAAACCCAGAGATGTCAGGATGGGGTTGGCTTGAATCTTGGGCAGAGAAAAGTCAGTAAAAAGGACACAGCATGTAAGTTAGCCTGGGTGGTTCTGATACTTTTGTAGATTTAATGATTTCCCAGAGAAACACATCCCAGCAGACATAGGAATGTACAGGCAGTAACAATTCCCTGAGCACCTAGAATGGGCCAGAACTGGTGCTATGTTGGGTCCTCCTATATGAGGGTATTTCTATGTCACAGCACCCTTACAGGGTGGATGGCACATTGTTTTAGTCTTTTTTTTTTTATAAGAATTTATTTATTTATTTGACACAGAGAGATCACAAGTTGGCAGAGAGGCAAGCAGAGAGAGAGAGAGGAGGAAACAGGCTCCCCGCTGATCAGAGAGCCCGATGTGGGGCTCAATCCCAGGACCCTGAGATCATGACCTGAGCTGAAGGCAGAGACTTAACACACTGAACCACCCAGGTGCCCTGTTTTAGTCTTTTTCCCCCTTTTTCTTTCTTCTTCATTTTACAGAAATGGAAACTGAGGACCAGAGAGGTGAGGTAACTGCTCAAGTTCACACAGGTACTCAGGGACAGCTAGAAGTTGAACAAGGACTGTCTAGCCCTCAATCTCTGCTTTGAGGGAGATGCTACTAGTTCAGTCTCCTTGGCACCCCTCCTTTGTAACCCAGTGTCCCTAGAAGACCCCAGTGTCTGGTGTTACTGCTCAGCTTGATGCGGCTCTTGCTGGAGGCCCTGAGACACAAGGAAAGGAAACATGGAGTTCCTGAATGAGTTTCCAACAATTCCCATCAGAACATCAGGAAATTAGTATCTCCCAGCAAGTAGAGAGTGAATTACTAATGTTCAGAGAGCCCTGTTGGGGTCACAGCCCTTTCCCTTCATGTGTAAGTTGTTGGTGTGAACCTGAACTAAAAAATTTGCCTCTCCAACTACTCCCAGCTGAGGCCTGGGGCCCCCTAAGAGAAGAGCCAGTTTCTTCCTTAGACCCTTTGTTGTGGCTTTTATTCTCTTTGACTAAGAGAAGGGAGGGATTTGGGGTATGTTGCTGTGATGAAGAAGGGAGAACCAGAATGGTAATTATATTTGTCAAACTTTTGCTATGAATGCTACATATTTCATCTCATTTAATCCCCAGGACAATTTCATGAGCAAAGAAAAAACAGGATTTGGGGACACCTGGGTGGCTCAGTCATTAAGTATCTGCCTTTGGTTCAGGTCATGATCCCAGGGTCCTGGGATCAAGCTCCACATCAGGTTCCCTGCTCAACAGGAAGCCTGCGTCTCTCTCTCCTAATCCCCCTGCTTGCTTTCCCTCTCTCGCTGTGTCTCTCTCTGTGAAATAAATAAATAAAATCTTAAAAAAACACACACACACCAAAAAACAGGATTTGAAATGTGGCAGACATGGCTTCTCATTTCTGACTCAGCACTTGCAACTTTGCTAAGTGACTTTGCCTCCAAATTTTCTCACGTCACAATGGGGTTAATGACACTTACATCTGATGTGCTCTGAAGGGTTCTTCTTGGAGGCTCACACATTTATCAAGAGGATAAAGGTAGAGACTTCATAGCACTAAAGAAAAAAGTCAAAATATCATGTGTAATACACAGAGAGACATAGATGTAACTATGCTCACTCACAGATAGAAACAGTCATGCCAAAGCCACAGGGACACAGGAGACTGTGTATCTATTTATCTCATTTAAGTTCCTTCAACTGTATAGCTCAACGACAATAGACTTAGCATATTTTGTATGCTTTTTTTTTTTTCCATTGCCACCAGCAGTGTAAAGAGCTGTTAAACACTTGGTATTTTGAGCCTTAAATTTACTTAGTTTGATATGTAGGAGTATTTCACTGTGGTCTTAACTGACACAAATAAGTACATCAGATAAAACGATCAGTGAAGTTGAACGCCACAAGAAATTAGAAAGAGCCCATGGGCAGTGAGTGGGCTTCTAGAATGGTCTTGATATCTATCTTTGGCATGCACTTAGTAACACTGCACGAGATACTTTCTCTCCTTGACCTGTAGCTTTCTTGTATGTGATATGTATAACATATGTGTAACAACTCTTTCTTTGTAGATGTGTGGTGAGAATTACAAATGATACATATACAGTGACTGAAGTGTCATGGGTACTCCATAAATAGTTACTCTTTTTGTTATTATCTTTACTCATTGGGTGTTAAAAGCCACCAAAGCATAAAAAGCAGACAGAGTTCCAGGAAATTGTGAGGAAGCAGCAGGGGCCTTGAGACTTAACTTTCTTTCTTTCTTTCTTTTTTTTTTTAAAGATTCAATTTATTTATTTGAGAGAGAAAGGATGAACAGGGGAGGAACAGAAGGAGTGGGACAAGCACACTCTGGGCTGAGCGTGGAGCACAATGTGGGGCTTGATCCCACAACCCCGAGAGATCTTGACCTGAGCTGAAACCAAGAGTCTGATGCTCAACCGGCTGAGCCACCCAGGTGTACCAGGAGTTAACTTTTGAATGACTCCTTGTGATAGTTTGTATTATTATCCAGTAAATATTTACTTTTCCCTTCCCTGGAAAAAGCCCTGTTTAGTGCCCCACCCTAGGGATATTGGGTTTGGTCACAAGATTTATTTTGGCCAATGGAATGTGAGTGGACATGACCTAAGCCATATCCCAGTGGAGGCTTGGAATGTGTTTGCATGGTTTGGCCTGACTTCTTGTCCTCTGGTCCTCCACCATGGGAAGAGCATGTGCCTGGTAGTTGCTGCTTCTTCAGCCTGAGTCATGCTTTGGAAGCCCCACTGGCTCTTACTATGCCGTTCTGAGGTCTTGATTCAGCTGTGAGTGTCTGTGTTGAGAATTGCTCACAATGGTGACAGTCTGAATCACATCACAATTTCATTGTATGTGGCAACAATAAAAATAATAAACATGAAATAGATTTTCTTTGCAGACAAGAATTAATATGACAGTGGACAGATACTCTAATATTCATTCCTGAAGCTGTTAGTGCTTGTTTTCTCAGAAACATGAACAATAAATACAAGGATCTTTCTGCTTTGAAAAGAGGAAAAAATCTAAAGGAAGCGGCACTAATTTACTTATAGTTTTCTCTGTGCTAATGAAACTTACAGGGTGGAAATAAATTCCACAAGGAATCTTGAAGCATGGAAAAAAGATCAGAACATAGGACCATTTTCAGAGCAGTAGACATTAGACATTAGATCTAGTGTGACCCTCTTATCTATTTGTCATGAGGAAAGGTTAATACTTGGTATGAGGAATCACTTATCCTCCCACCCACCCATCTACTCAACTATTCATCTACCCTCCATGGATCCAATTATTCATTTATTGAGCTAATTGTCCACTGTGTGCCAGACATTATGCTAGGTATACAGGATACAGAGCGGAGTCAGACATAGAGCTGCCATTAAGAAAAACAAAGACAAGCATTGGAGAGGGACACTTGACAGAAAACTCTTGCAGAGTGCTGTAGATGCTACTAGATATCTGGGTAGGACTCCTTCCCTGGCAGGCTGGAGCAGAGTGCACAGTGTTCCCACGTCATGTCCAGACTCTCAGAGACAGACTAAGTCTTGTCATTCTTTCATAAGTCCTGAAGCAGTTGGCACAGTGGAGCACACAGAGATGGCAGGTGATTGAAGTTACGTAGTATGAAGGTAGTAAAACCTTCTCCCACAGTTACCAAATTTTAGGGGTCTGGCTAGTCTACCCCTGTCTCTTCGTCCTCCCCTGTGCCTTTATAACCACCTGGTTCCATGTCATTGCCCTATACCCACCTAGGCAACACTCTGATATGTGCCTGATATTTTCCATTCAGCCATTCCTTTGAAAATGCTTGTCTCTTCTACTTAGTGTTTGAGGCAAAAACAAGCACGATATTCCCTTTTTAGCTTTAGTGTCCTATTGCAACTACCATTTAGACTGGGAAATATCTATTGCCTCTATGTCATCTTGACAATTATATGAGTTAATACGCATAAAACACTAAGAATTATATCTAGCAAATTGTGAGCTCTCAAAAATGTATGATATTATTATTATTAGTTAATATATCTTTGTGTGCTTCTATGAAAATTTCTGAATGACGGAGCCTTAACAATTGAATTGTTGAATCAAAGAATAAATAAATTTGAAACACAGAGATACCTGACAGCAAGTATTTTCATTTCTACTTCCCTAATTTATGAAAGTCCCAGCTTTACCACCATGGATCAATGATGTATTAATTTGTAACTTTTAATGTAATGTATGAAAAATGCCTCTTATTGCTATTTTAATTTTAATTTTCTGATTAAAAGTGAATCTGCACATTTATTAGACTTATTCTTGTATAGCTTATTTGTGTTCTATTTGTGAATTGCCTGTTTAGAACTTTTGACCAGTTTTTCCTTGTGGTGATTCTCTTTAATCTTATTGATTTGTTAGAACTCTTTATATACTGTTAATAACTATTGAATCTCATCTGATGGGGGTTGCTGAAGATATACATATGTTAGCACCAGTAGAATGTACATTTAAGATTAGTGCACTTTACTGTATGTTAGTTATAATAGAGTGAAACACTTTTAAAAATAGGAAATCAAACAATATAAACAGACCTACAGAAAATTCAGATATTGCATTTGTTAGACATGAACTCTATAATAATATGTTCAGGGAGTTAGCTGACAAAATTTTATCAGGAAACTGATACGAAAAATTTTATAAGGAAACTATAAAAAGTTTATATGAATGTTCTAGAAATAAAAATACAATAATAACCTATATTAATTAAGAACTCAGTAAAGGAGTTTCACAACAGATTGGACAGACTTGCAACAAAATTAGTAAGCTGGAAATCTGGTCACTAGAAAATAGACTGAAGCATGGAGAGAAAAAAACATGCAAAATACAGAAAAAGAATATGAGACAGATGGAGCATGGTGAAAATATATGACAATGAATTACTGGAGTGCTGGGGGTAGAGGGTATAAAAGAGAATGAAATGGGGTAGAAGCTATACTTGAAAACAATCATGGATAATAATTTTCCCCAAATCACAAAAGACATCAAGTTATAGTTTCAAGTGCTTCAGACTTTAAGCAAAATAAGAGCTACAAATAAACCTATGTTTAAACCCATCACAGGAAAACTGGTGAGAAACAAGACAGAGAATTAAAAAAAAAATTTTTATAAGCATATAATGTATTATTAGCCCCAGGGGTACAGGCTGTGAATCGCCAGGTTTACACACTTCACAGCACTCACCATAGCACATACCCTCCCCAATGTCCATAACCCCACCACCCTCTCCCTTCCCCCCTCCCCCAGGCTACCCTTAGTTTGTTTTGTGACATTAAGGGTCTCTTATGGTTTGTCTCCCTCCCAATCCCATCTTGTTTCATTTATTCTTTTCCTACCCCTCAAAGCTCCCACGTTGCATCTCCACTTCCTCATATCAGGGAGATCATATGATAGTTGTTTTTCTCTGATTGACTAAGCATAATACCCTCTAGTTCCACCCACGTCATCGCAAGTGGCAAGATTTCATTTCTTTTGATGGCTGCATAGTATTGATTGTATATATATATACCACCTCTTCTTTATCCATTCATCTGTTGATGGACATCTAGGTTCTTTCCATAGTTTGGCTATTGTGGACATTGCTGCTATACACATTTGGGTGCACGTGCCCCTTCGGATCACTACATTTGTATCTTTAGGGTAAATACCCAGTAGTGCAATTGCTGGGTCATAAGGTAGCTCTGTTTTCAACTTTTTGAGACACCTCCATGCTGTTTCCCAGAGTGGTTGCATCAGCTTGCATTCCCACCAACGTGTAGGAGGGTTCCCCTTTCTCCCCATCTTCGCCAGCATCTGTCATTTCCTGACTTGTTAATTTTAGCCATTCTGCCTGGTGTGAGGTGGTATCTCATTGTGGTTTTGATTGGTATTTCCGAAGACAGAGAATCTTAAAGCCAGCTGAGAAAAAGGGCACTTTATTTTCAAAGGAGCAAAATGCTTAGACTGAAAACTGACTTCTTTTTTTCCTACTGGCAGTGGGATTAAACTGGATTTTCTTTTTGTCTGTATATATTTGAAATGATGAGCAGAAAAATAATATGAAGGTATTTGTACTTAGGGGAAATTCCAGATATAGAAGTTACAATTATATGCCAGTGACATGGCCCTTCTTTGAAATGATTTTCCATCTCATCTCAACTTTGCAAATTATCTGTAGATTTAATCAGTCCTCCTTGTCTTTAAAAAAATAAAAAATCTATATATAATCAGTTATACTGTTTGTTAATGGTTCAGAAAACCTGTTGGCTCCTCTTTCAAGTCAAAGCCTCTTAGAAGGGAGACCTGTCAATGCAGGAGGCATAAAAGGACACCCTGTAAGTCTAACAGCAGCTTATGTGAAAACTAGAACAAGTGCCAAGCTTCAAAGGCAACTATTTTGAAGGGGAAAAATGGTTACTAGACAAACATACTGTAAAATGTGAAATTTAAAAAGTGACTTTAAATATTAATAGACTTTATTTTTTAGAGCAGTTATAGATTCATAGAAAAATTGAGCAGATAGTACAGTAAGGTCTATATACATCTCTCCTTAAACAGTTTCCCCTAATTATCAACATCCTGCATGACTGTGGTATATTTGCTATAATTGTTGAACCAATATTGATACATTATTATTAAATAAAGACCATAGTTTGCATAAAGTTTCATTCTTTGTGTTGTACATTTCTACGGGTTTTGACAGATGAATAATGTTATGTATTACCATGACATTATCATACAGAATAGTTTCACTGTCTTAAAAAAATCCTTGTGGTCCATCTGTTCATCATCCCCAAATATCTGACAACCACTGACCATTTTTGTCTCTGTAGTTTTGCGTTTTCCAGAATGTCATATAGTTGGAACCATACAGTATATGTCGCCTTATCAGATTGGTTTCTTTCATTTAGCAATATGCACTTAAGCTTCCATCATGTTATTTCATGGCTTGATAGCTCATTTCTTTTTATTGCTGAAAATATTCCATTGTATGGATGTACCAGGGTATCCACATATTGAGGAATATCTAAGTTACTTCCAGTTTTTGGCAATTATGGATAAAGTTGCCATAAACATTTGTGTGCAGAGTTTGTGCAGGTATGGGTTTTCAACTCAAATGGTAAATATGTAGGAGACCTGGATTACTTGGAAAGAGTTTGTTTAGTTTTGTAAGAAACTGGTAAACTGTATTTAAATTTGTTGTATAATTTTGGATTCCCAGTAGCAGTGAATGAGAATCCTTTTTCACATTTTTGGCAGCATTGGGTACTGTCAATTTCTTTTTTTTTAATTTTAGTAATCTTAATAGGTGCACAGAAGTATTTCATTTTTTCACTGTTGAGCTTTGTTTCATTTACATATTTGATATCTCTACACTTTCTTTAGTGAGATGTCTGTCTAGATTGTTTGCCCATTTTTAATTGGGTTGTTTGTTTTGTTATTGTTGAGTTTTAGAGCTCATTGTATTTTGGATAAAAGTCCTTTATCAGAGATGTTTTCCAAAAATTTCTTCCCAGTCTGTGGCTTAACAGAAGATTTTTTACTTTTAATAGAGCCCAGTTTAGCATTTTTTCTTTTATGAGTCATGACTTTGGTATTAATATCTAGCAACTCATCTCCAAACCAAGGGAACTTTGAATTTCTCCTATGGTATCTTCTAGAAGCTTTATAGTTTGGATTTTAAATGAGGTCTATGATCCATTTTGAGTTACTATTATTTTTTTATGTTCAGTTAGTACATAATTAGTACATAATATAGTACATAATTAGTTTTTGATATAGTGCTCAATGATTCATTAGTTTCCTGTAACACCCAGTGCTCATCACAACATGTGCCCTCTTTAATACCCATCACCCTGTTACCCCATCTCCCACCCACCTCCTGTAACCCTCAGTTTGGTTCCCAGAGTCCAGTCTCTCATGGTTTGTTTCCCTCTCTGATGTCATCCAATTCAGTTTTCCCTCCCTTCCTCTGTGGTCCTCTCTTACTCTGTGCTATTCCTTATAAGTGAAACCATATGATGATTGTCTTTCTCTGCTTGACTTCTTTCACTTAGTATAATCCCCTCAAGTTCTATCCATGTTGATGGCTGAGTAATATTCAATTGTATATATGAGCCACATCTTTTTTATCCATTCAGCTGCTGAAAGACATCTTGGTTCCTTCCACAGTATGGCTATTGTGGACATTATTGCTATGAACATTGAGAGGCATGTGCCCCTTCTTTTCACTACACCTGTATCTTTGGGATAAATACCTAGTGCAATTGCTGGGTTGTAGGGCTGCTCTATTTTTAATATCTTAAGAAGCCTCCATGCTGTTTTTCAGAGTGGCTGTACCAACTTGCATTCCCACCAACAGTGAAAGAAGGTTCCCCTTTCTCCATATCCTAGCCAACATTTGTTGTTTCCTGTCTTGTTAATTTTGCCACTCTAACTGGTATAAGATGGTGTCTCATTGTGGCTTTTGTACTTCCCTGATGGCTAGTGATGTTGAACATTTTTTCATGTGTCTGTTAGCCATTCGTGTGTCTTCTTTGGAGAAGTGTCTGTTCATGTCTTCTGCCCATTTCTTGACTGGATTGTTTGTTTGTTTGTTTGTTTGGGTGCTCAGTTTGATAAGTTCTTGATATAGCTTGGATATTAGCCCTTTATCTGAAATGGCATTTGCAAATATATCCTTCCATTTAATGGGTTGCCTCTTAGTTTTGTTGACTGTTTCCTTTGCTGTGCAGAAGCTTTTTATCTTGATGAATTCCCAAAAGTTCATTTTTGCTCTTGTTTCCCTTGCCTTTGGAGACATGTCATGAATGAAATTGCTGTGGCTGATGTCGAAGAGGTTACTGCCTGTGTTCTTCTCTAAAGTTTTGATGGATTCTTGTCTTACATTGAGGTATTTCACCATAAGTTTATCTTTGAGTATGGTGTAAGAAACTATAGAACACTATTAAAGAAATGGAGGGAGACACAAAGAGATGGAAAAATTCCATGCTTATGGATTGGAGGAATAAACATTATTAAAATATCTATGCTGCCAGAGCAATCTACACTTCCAATGCCATCCCTTTCAAAATACCATTGACATTTTTCACAGAGCTGGAACAAACAAGCCTAAAATTTGTATGGAACCAGAAAAGACCCTGAATTTCCAGGGGAATGTTGAAAAAGAAAAACAAAGCTGGGGGCATCACAATGCCTGACTTCGAGCTATATTACAAAGCTGTGATCATCAAGACAGCATAGTATTGGCACAAAAACAGACACATAGATCAATGGAACAGGATAGAGACCCCAGAAATGAACTCTCAATTCTATGGTCAGTCACTCTTAGACAAAACAGGAAAGAGCATCCAATGAAAAAAAAGACAGTATTTTTAATAAATGGTCCTGGGAAAACTGAACAGCCACATGAAGAAGAATGAAACTGGACCATTTTCTTACACCATACACAAAGATAAACATTCTATACTCATTAAGTTTCAGGAATTTTTTGTTGAGTTTTGGGGATTTTATACATTGACAATCATGTCATCTGCTAACAAAGACAGTTTTATTTCTTTGTTCTAAATCTATATATCTTTTTCTTATCTTATTTCATTAACTACCAGTACAGTATTTAATAGGAGTGGTGGGAGGAGACATACTTGTACTCTGTCTTAGGTAGAAAGCCTATAGTTTCTCAACATTAACTATGATGTTATGAGTAGAGTTTATTTTTATAGCTTTTCTTTGTCAGATTGAAGGAGTTCCCTCTAAGTGAGAGGTTGGATTTTTGTGGTTGTTGTTTGTTTGTTTGTTTTTATCATAAAGGAGGGTTATATTTCCCAAAAATCTGTTCTTGGATACAACAATATGATTTTAGCCTATTGATATGATGAATCACATTAATTGAAATTTTTGAATGTTGAAACATCCTCCTATACATAGAGTAAATCCTACTTGGTTCAGGTGTTTAATTTTGTCTATACTTTGTTAAATTTGATTTGTTAGTATTTTGTTGAGAGTTTTATTGAATTTATGTTTATGAGAACTTTCTTGTAAGTTCACTATCTGGTTTAAGCATTAGAGTAATGATGACCTCATAGCTTCTATTTTTGTTTTGGAAGATATTGTGGATAATTTGTATTATTTCTTCCTTTAATGTTTGGAAGAATTCATAAGTGAAACCATCTGGGACTTGCGCTTTCTTTTTTGAAAGTTTAATAATTATTGATTCAATTTCTTAATATATATAGCCTTATATATGTTTGTACCTTTCAAGGAATTGGCTCATTTCACTCAAATTTGTGAGCATACAGTTCATAATATTGCTTTATTATCCTTTTAATATCCATGGAATCAGTAATAATAGTTTCTCTTCCATTTCTCATATTACTAATTTATGTGTTCTCTTTCCACTACCCCTTTATGTAGCCTAGTTAGAGGGTTGTAAATTTTTTTGAAAAAAAAAAAAAAAGATTTTGATTTTATTGGTTTTTCTCTATTATTTCCTGTTTTCAATTCCTTGATTTCTGCTCTGAGTTTATTATTTATTTTCTTCTATTTGTTTAAGGTTTTTATTGCTTTTTTTTCCTCTAGTTTCCTAATGTGGAAAATTAGATTACGGATTTTAGGTTTTTTTTTTTTCTTTTCTAATATATGCATTTGATGCTGCAACTTTCTTTTTAAGAACTGTTTTCTACAAATTTTGATAAGCTGTATTTTCATTTTCATTTAGTTAAAAATATTTTAAAGCTTCTCTAGAGACATCTTTAACTCATGTGTTTCGAAATATGTTGTTTAATCTCCAAGTATTTTGAGATTTTCCAGCTATCTATGCCATTACTGATTTCCAGTTTAATTCCATTATGGTCTGAGAGCAGATATTGTATGATTCTAATTCTATTGAACTTGTTAAAGTGTGTGTTTTATGTCTCAAAATGTGATGTATCTTGATCAATGTTCCACTTGAGCTGTAGAAGAAGGTATATCATGCTGTTGAATGAAATGTCAATTAGATCCAGTAGATCAATAGACCTGTTCAGTTCAATTATGTCCTTACTGATTTTCTGTCTGCTGGATCTGTCAGCTAATGATGGAGGGATGTTGGGGTCTTGAACTACAACAGCAGAATTTCTATCTCTTTTTTGCAGTTCTATTGGCTTTTGACCCAGAAATTTTGATACCCTATTGTCAAGTATATACCCATTAAGAATTGTTATGTGTTCTTGGAGAATTAATCTTTTTATCATTAGGGGTTTCTTCTCTTTCTTCATGATATTTTTCTGTCCTGAAGTCTGATTTGTTTAAAATTAAAATAGCTACTCTAGCATTCTTTTGATTGGTGTTAGCTTGGTATAGGTATCTCCACCCCTTTACTTTAAATCTATTTGTTGCCCTTGTTTTATGTTTCTATTTTTGTTTTCCTTTCTTTTTCTGCCTTTTCAGTTTTAATTGAGCATTTTTTGGTTCCATTTATTTCTTCTCTTGCCATATCAATTATACTTCTCAAATTTTATTTTAACAGTTTCCCTAAGCTGTTTTTTTTTTTTTTTATTGAAAACTAATCCAAGTCAACTTTCAAATAACACCAGACTACTTCCTGGACAGTACAGGTAACTTATAGCAGAGTATCCCCAATGCCTCTCTCCCTTCTCCTATGACACTGCTATCATTCATTTCACTTATCCATAAGCTGTAATCACCCAATAAATTATTGCTATTGTTACTTGTAACAAACAGTTATCTATTAGATCAATTAAAATAATAAAAATAATGGATTTTATTTTTATCTACCTTCTTTTATTCCTTCTCTAAAATTCTTTACTTCTATATATAAATCCATATTTCTGACCTATATAATATTCCTTCTTTTGACAAAATTCTTTAAACATTTCTTGCAAGGCAGGACTACTGGTGACATATTGTCTAGCTTTTATTTTTCTTTTAATTTTTTAATTTTCTATTTTTCTGAAATAAGTATGCTTATTTCTTCTTCATGTTTGAAGGATAATTTCACTGGGTTTTGAGCTTTAGGTTAGTGAATTTTTTCTTTCAATAGCTTTAAATATTTCCCTCTATTCTCTTCTTGCTTCCCTGGGTTTTGGAGAGAGGTCTGATGTAATTCTTATGGTTGGTCCTCTGAAGTAATGTGTTTCCCCCCAATTCCTCTGCTCCTGGCTTCTTTCAAGATCTCTTTGTGTGTTTTGTTTTTGTTCTTGTTTTTCAGTTGGAATATGATGGCCTGGGTATGTTATTGACTTATTTCTGGAATTTTTCTTGCATGATGTTCCCTGAGCTTCCAGAATTTGTGGTTTGCTGTCATTAATTTTAAAGTATTCCCTGCCAGTATTACTAAAAACATTTATTTTGCTCCCTTATTTCTTCTGCTTCTGGTATCCCTATTATACAAATGTCACACTTTTTGTGATTGTCTCACAGTTCTTGGATATTTTGATCCATTTTTTTTCTCCCCACTCTTTATTTCTTTTTGTGTATTAGCTTGAGAGGTTCCTCTGGCACATTTTCAGCTTCACTGGTTCTTTCCTCAACTCTGTGCAGTCTGCTGCTCACAACATTCAATCTGGCCAAATTGAGTTCCTTTTCAGGAAATGCTGTGTTGGGACCATGAGGGAATGGCAAAGCTGAACTGGAAATGTCATACTACCACATATGACTGTGCAAACTGGCCACAGAAGGAATTTGTATGCAGAAAGGGAAACTGAAGCAATAATGAAGACTACAGGGGAAGAGAAAGAAGAAAAGTCATGAAACATCAGGATCAATGCAGCCATCTTGCAATCATGAGGGAGATTCATCCTGATGGCAAAATTAATGCACCAACAATGGAAAACAGAAAGGTGGGGGGACAAAAAAGGCTCCCTGTAGACATTTTTGAGTTGGCCAATTAATCCCAAAGCCTATTCTATCAAAAGACTTCCTGTTTTATAAGCCAATATATTTCTTTATTCAATAAGCTATTTTATTTAGTTGGCTTTTTCCATTACTTAGAGACTATAGCATTACAACTGATTCTATTTGAAGAGAGTAATTTTCATTCTATGTGACTTCTATTGCGTGAAACATTTTCTCCTTTAGATACTTGTTGAGGAGATTTCTTCTATCCTAAGAAACCAGTTTGGATTTTCTCTCAAGTAATGGTAAGGCAGGAGACTTCAGCTGGTCTTCTGAACTATAAGTCCCCTATTTGAAACTTTCTCACTTCTGAATTCTCCATCCTGTGAAATTTTACTTCTCCCTCAGAGCCTCAGTCAGCTTCCTCCTTCTTGTAAAGTTTTTCCTTATGACTCTAAGTGACAACAAACCCTTTTAGTAAAGTCCATGGCAGAATTGCAGTCAATAAAATGACCTCAATTAATAATTTAAACATCATTTTCTCATGGTTATATGCATATACTTTCTATTTTCAAGGCTGTGTATGGTCAAAATGCTCTCACCTGCAAATAACACAATACACAACTAACTCCTACAGAAATTTATTGTTTCTTTACCAAGAAGTCTAGAGGACTTCAAGTGATAGTGTAAGCATCTCAATAATGATATTAAAAAGCTAAGCTCTTTTTGTTTTCTTTTTGTTTTAACATCCTTTGCACATTTCATTTTTGTTTTTATGCTTATTGCCTCATGGCAAGAGGACAACTGCAGCTCTAGTCAACCTCCATGTTTCTCTCGTAAGAAGTTCAGAAGAAAGGTTCTAGTTTGTTTGATGCCATCCTGAACCCATATTATGCTTTCTTTGCTCTGCCTTTACTGTAGCATGTTGCCTTTGACCTTGAGCTTGTCCCTTCATGGTTGAAAGATGGCTGCAGCTGCTCCAAGATTCTCAGGTCAAACATCAATGGTGAGAGGCCAGAAAAAAGAATGTTCCTTCCCTAATTCTTTTTGAAGGATATGGAACACTTCCCTGGATGCCATATAGGAGGCTTTTCTTTATATATTGTTAGCTAGATGTTCTTAATCACTAACAAGAGGAATAGAATTATAAGCATTGGATTAGATAAATAAAATATCACTCTCTGTAGGTGGAAAGGGACCTTACCTTCCCTGAAGTATGTGGCCATCTGTTAGTAAAATGAATAAGGAGAGAAATAGGTAAAAATTTTTTTTTTGCCGTAGAAAACTTCCCTTTTCCTAGATATTGAAAAAAGAGAGGCATTGAAGTTGCATAGTCCAGATTTTTTAAAAGTTTTTTTTTAATACCCAAACATCGCAAATACTTTACAATAAACAACTGTATATCCATCATGTAGAATCTGTCTTTACCATTTCACTATCCTTGTTTTATATATCCATCATGTAGAATCTGTCTTTACCATTTCACTATCCTTGTTTTATCGCAATCTCATCAGTTTACATTTCTTTATCCATCCATCATTTCATTTTAGTTTTTGGTACATTTCAAAATAAACTGCAGGCAATAATATGCTTCGTCCTAAATACTTCAGCATGCATATCACTAGAGTTCAGTCTTTTCTCTGTGTTATTTTTCTTTTGAAATGCAATTTATATTCGGTGGAATGCATATATTTTCAGTGTACATTCACTGAGATTTGGTAAATGCATGCACATATAACCCATGTAATCCAAACAGCTATTGAGTTATAGACCATTAACACTACATGAATGTTTCCTTGTGATCCTTTCAAGTCCATCCCCACCTCTAGGCTTTCATAAGTAACCACTGTTCTGACTTTTTCCCACATAAATTAGATCTTTCTATTCTATAACTCCATATGACTAAAATAATAGATATTTTCTCTTTTGTGTAAAGCTTCTTTCAAGCAGTATAATGCTTTTGAGATTTATCTGTCGTTTTGTGTAGTAGTAGCTCATTCATTGTTACTCATGAATAATAATGCATTGTATGAATATACCACATTTTATGTTTCTACTATCCTATTAATGGATATGCAGAGTATTTCTAGTTTTTGAAAGTTATGAATAAAGCTAGTCTGAAGATTCTTATCTAATTCACTGGAATTGGTATAGTTAGAATCAGAATTTGGTGGCTTATAAGGTAGGAATATGTTTAATTTTGTAAGAAATTGTTGGAATTTTTTTCCTAAATTGGCTATACATTTTATAATTCCACTAATAATGTATTATAGTATCAGCTTTTTGGCAATGTTGTAGAAATCATATAACCTTAGAAATGTGGGTTTAGGGGCGCCTGGGTGGCTCAGTGGGTTAAAGCCTTTGCCTTCGGCTCAGGTCATAATCCCGGGGTCCTGGGATCGAGCCCCACATCCGGCTCTCTGCTCAGCGGGGAGCCTGCTTCCTCCTCTCTCTCTGCCCGCCTCTCTGCCTGCTTCTGATCTCTGTCTGTCAAATAAATAAATAAAAAATCTTAAAAAAAAAAAGAAATGTGGGTTTATTTCTGGTCTTCTATTCTATTCCATTTATCTATTTATCATTCCTTATGCAGCTAGCATACTTTCTTGAATAATGATTTTTAAAAATTATTTTTATTAAAATATAATGTATGATTTGTCACAGGGGTACAGGTCTGTGAATCATCAGGCTTACACATTTCACAACACTCAACGTAGCACATACCCTCCCCAATGTCCACCACTGAGCCACCCCATCCCTCTCCCCCCACCCCCCAGCAACCCTCAGTTTGTTTATGAGATTAAGAGTCACTTATGGTTTGTCTCCCTCCTGATCCCATTTTGTTTAATTTTTTCCTTCCCTACCCACCAACCCTCCCACCCTGCCTCCCAAATTCCTCACATTAGAGGGATCATATGATAATTATTTTTCTGATTGACTTATTTCGCTCAGCATAATGCCCTCTAGTTCCATCCACATCATTGCAAATGGCAAGATTTCATTTCTTTTGATGGCTGCATAGTATTCCAGTGTGTGTGTGTGTACCTATATATACACACACAAACCACATCTTCTTTATCTATTCATCTGTTGATGGACATCTAAGCTCATTCCATAGTTTGGCTATTGTGAACCCTGCTGCCATAAACTTGAATAATGATTTTTAATAGAAAATCTTGACATCAGAAAATATTAATTTTGTAATTTCTTCTTTTTCAATATGCTTTGGGTATTTGATGTTTTTTGCATTTTAATATATATTTTAGAATTAGCTTATTATCAATCAATGTTTCTAAAAAACCTGTTAAGATTTTCTTTTGGATTTCTTTAAGTCTGTAGTTCAATTTGAGAGGAAATGCATTAAAAACATTGAATCTTTTTAAAAAAGTCTTTTTAATCCATTAACATGGTACACCTCTCCATTTATTTAGTTATGCTTTAATATCTTTTAGGTCCTCTTTGCATTTTCCAGTGTGGAGGCATTAAACATCTTTCACCAACTTTTATTTTTAAGTATTTGATTTATTTTAATGCTATTGTAAATGGAGTTAAAAAAATATTCTCTGATTGTTTATTGCTAATTATAGAAACCAGATTATTTTTGTGTACGATCTTTTACCCTGCAGCATTGATAAATTCATTTATCAGGTGTGTAAGTTTTTTATAGTTTCTGTTTTGTGGTTTCACTGGAGCTTTTTATATAAACAATCATGCTCTCTGTAAATAAAGGCAGGCTTACCTTTTCCTTTCTAATTATGTGAATTTTATTTCTTTTTATTGCCTTATTGCACTGGCTAGGATCTCCAGGTAAAATGTTAAATGATGTGATGAGAGCTAACATCTGTGCTTTGCTCCTCATATTACATAGAAAGCTTTGAACCTTTCACAGTTGGGTATGATGTTAGCTGTGGGGTTTTAGAGGTTCTTAATTAGACTTAGAAGTTTTCTTCTATTCACAGTTTTCTGAGTTTTTCTTGGCAATGGAAGTTGAGTTCAGTCGGTTTCTTTTTTTTCTGCACCTATTGAAAAAATCATACAAATTTTCCCGTTATTCCACCATTCTCATCCTCATGGTTGTCTGAGTCAGGTGTCTCCAGGCTCTTGTTCACAAGAAGGGGAAGAGACACAGGGGAGGGCATTTGCAATGGGATGGCAAAGTTCTACTTTATTGGTGACTCTTATCAGATGCCCACACCAAGGTACTACTAAGGATCATGGGAAGAGTGACCCCGTATCCCCATCTGTAACTCAGTTAGCACACAATAGGGGAGAGCAGAAGCTGATGGATAAGAGGAAAGAAACCATCCAGCTTCTATTCGAAGCTCTCCAGTGATGGGAAACTCAGTAATGACTATAGCAGCCAACTTCCTTCTTACAAAATTCTGAAATGAAGTTTGCCCTTTGAGTAGGCCCATGTCTGTCTCTGCTTATGGCTTCCTCCAATTCTTTTGTTTTATACCAAGAGAGTTTTATACCAAGAGAGTTTGTGTTATTTTTATACCAAGTTTTATGCGAAATTTTATGTGTAAGTTTTATACCAAGAGAGTTTGTGTTATTTACATTGAATGAGTTCTAAATCATTTCATTCTAAAACAAGTGATGCTAGTCTACCACTTACAAGACCTCAAGAGTCTTCTCTTCCCTATCTAAATAAGCCCAAACACTTTGGCCTGGTAGCAGTGGTCCTGTATCAGAGGGAGAGGAAGGCAAAGAACCAGGCACACTGGAGCTTCATGCAATTTCAAGAGCAGGCACAGAGACCTCACAAGGCAGCAGTGAAGTTGGCTACTGACCAAAGTCCAGGTCCTAAGATCTGCACCTGTCATGGCAGTTTCTGCCTTCTTCAATTACGTCAGCTTTATCTTCAAGCTGGTTTCCACTTGATCCTGAAATAGATGCAGTAATTCCTGGAAATACAGAGAGGATTCTCTTCACTCAATAGTAACTCTTTTGGTATTTTGCTATGTTTCCATTCACTTTTCATTTCTCAGGGTTAAGGTATGGTTATTTCCAATGTGCAAATCAAAATTGTGATAAGACTAATAAATGTTCACATCGATTAATTAGCTGGAGGAATTGCAGACAAGCATGGCCATATTAGGTAATGCTTAATAATTATAACCTTAGTGTGATTCATTTTCTTTAAAAAATGAGGCTTAGGGATGTTAAGAGATTTGACTAATGCCACTAAGCAATTTGATAACGGAGCTGTGCAATCTGTGCTCCTTAACACAGATTGGGATATTGGGCTTGTATGTATGCATTTGTTCATTTGTGCTTTCCCTTGGGTATGTGGTTAATGTCATAGCTTGAAAAAGTGCTAAGAACAGGCCATGCAGACATCTCTTTGCTGGATGCAGGGAATTCCCTATGACTAAAACAACAACCTCCTCAATTTTACTATGGAGCTATGAGGTCAGACAGACCTCAAGTTTTATCCCACTTTATTCACTTACTGATCTTTGGGAAGTTATTTAGTATCTATGAGCCTTAGTTTTCCTATCTGGATAACAGAATATTTCAAAAGCTGGGTTTTCTCAATTTTAACATTATGGACATTTTGGACTGGATAATTTCTATTATGGGGCAAGCTGTGCTGTACTAAACATCCTGTGTCGACAGAAGTTTAGCAGCATCCCTGGTTTCTTTCCATCAAATGCCAGTCGCACACTGCCCATACCCACAAATTATGACAACCCAAAATAGCTCCAGGGATCCCCTCATATCCCCAGAGAACACTACAGCAAGTATTAACTAACGCATATTCAAATCTTCTCACAGTGCCTGGCTCAGTGGAACTATTCACAGTGTTAGTGTTACTACCTCTTCCCTGATCCCCACACCTTCACCCTTGGTCAATTCCATTTACCATCATTCCTCTATTCTGAGACCCTGTAGTCATGTCTGTGAGAGGAGAGATTTGCTGGGTTTGGATCAGCTCTTTGATTCTGCTTCTTAGCCACCGAAATGGATGAAAATTGAAAGCATACCTGATGGTATCATTTTCAAAGCTGCCTCAAATACTGCATTTCCCTTCACAATTTAATGGACTCATTCACAAATTGTAGGTACAGCTAAAAAATAACATGTATTATGCTCAATAGCTGTGATTTTATTTGTGGGGGAAGGCCGTGATTTTTTTTTTAACCCAGAAGGAAATGTATGGTTAAAATGTGGATTTTGGGTGCAACCAGCAGACTTGGGATATATTGCAGAGAAAACTGAGCCAGTATAGGGCCACTGATTGGTGAGCATAAAACAAAAGGTCCACTGTGGAAGGATTTCAAAGCTCCTGATAAAAATGCAGTCCCCATGAAGTGGGGACAGTGAAACATAAATGTGCACATATAGGTAGAGATTTTGATTTTCAGGGTGGTGGAAGAAAGATACACACTCAGGATGACTGAATGAAGGGTACTCTGAGAAGTGAATGGAGTGGTGGTTAGAACTCTCAAGGTTCACAGGGAAGCTCTGAGGGTCAGCCTGCATGGAAAATGGATTTGGGACATGGGTGGACATCTGGCTCTGGTCATTAAAGCAGAAGCATAGTTCTGGGCTCATCCATTACATTCTACCCAGGCAGGTACAGATCTGGGGTGTGATTTTGAAATCATGGTTGTGATGATAAAACTAGAAACCAGTTTGGAGGAAAAGCCTCAGGCAGTGGGTACCTGGTCCTAATCTGGACATCTCTGTTTTTAATAAATCTTTCTGGAGTCTCTGGTGGATGTGCTTTGTGTAAATCTCAGAAGCGTCATTAATACTGGAGGGCTGTGTACTTGAGCAGCTATTTGGTGCTGGGTTCAGCCAGCAGAAGACCTTCATGCCAGCTACATTATCATGCAGCTAATATGTAATTCCAGCCTTAAAATGTCTTGGTGTATATTTTTGTACTTATATCACAGATAAGAAAATTGAGTCTCAAAAAAAAAAAAAAAGCCAAAACCAAAAACCATTGGTGATAAGCTATAAAGAGTAGATTCAAACTCAGTTCTGTTTTCTCTCCACTCACAAAGGCTATGCTAAGGCTGTCTGTTTGGTTGAGAAAGCCCAGTTTAAACCAGATTTCAGGTAAGGAGAAGCTTGTTCCATGGGATAATATAGCCACGTATATATACCCAGTGCATCTCTATCCTGAGCCACCAAGAGTCTGCTCACAGGACCTTCTGAGACTCCCCAAACCTCTGCTCACACTTTAACCATTGGCCAAAAAGTTCCTGTGATTCTCAGTCCTCAGTGCTGGCTTCACCGGGCACCTGTTCAAACGGAGATCCCAAGACCCCACCCTGGAGCTTCCAACACAGTGAGCGTGGGGACAGGACACCTCTGGGCAAACCCATCTAGGAAAAGTTCCTAGACAGATTGGACATGCCACCAGCTCCCATTCACTTCCTTTTCTCTGAGTGGGGCACCTCTTGCCACCCCTCACCCAGATGAGTCCTCCTCATGCTCCGTTCAGCTCACCCCTCCAGCTGACTCAGCAGATTGAGCTTAGAGCACCTCCTTGGGCCTCAGCATCGCCCACCTCAAATTTGAATTTCCATCTCAGCAGGTAGTAAACTGGATATTGAAATCATGTCTGCTTGTTGATCTCTGCTACTTTCTAGGAGAGTGGTTCTCCACTGGGGGTCATTTGGTCTCTCATGGGACATTTGACAATGCCTGGAGACATTTTTGATTGTTACAACTCAGAAAGGGGTGCTACTGGTCTCCAGTTGGTTGAAGCTGGGGATACTGCTAATCATCCTTCAATGCACAGAAAAGCTTTGCAACAAAGAATGATCCGTTTCCGAATGTCAATAGTGCTGCAGTGGAAAAGCTTTAATACCAACCCCCTTCTCTCTGTTTACTAGCTGTGTACCCCAAGCAGGTTTCTCATCTTCTCTGTGGCTGGCACCTCCTTCTACAGCATGGGTTCGCTGAAAGCCCCTGCCTGCAGCTGTAGGAGGATGAAATGAGTTACACATGTAAAGTGCTTATAATGGTGTAGGGCAGGCAGCATGTCAGTGACTGTTCACTGGACACACAACACGATTCCCAGTGGAGTGTAGGGCCTTTGGGGAGTCACAGCCCTGATGACCATGTTCCATGCAACATCCCCTCTGATGGACTTCCCCAGCCTATGAGGACCTTTACATTTCAAACTCACCTGGCCAGTTGGGAGTTGACCTTCAGTGGGTTTAACCTTGACTTACTGGTTAACTCCCCTCCAGAAAGCAAGGCAGGTAGATAATCACTTCAGAGCCTCCATGGTGGATTTATTTAGGTTATGTAGGCTCCTCCTTCCCACTCCAGGCCTGTTTGGAGGCAGATGTTCTGTGACCCCTCCCCGCGTGCCATGGGTGCCTCCAGCCCTCTTCAAATGTGCCCCGAGGCCTTCCTCCTCAGGTCCTTGGGTATACCCGGGATATACAAAGCAAAATAAGACATAGGCTATGTTTGTCTATACGAAACTTGCAGACAAGATGAACACACCCAATAGGTGTCAGTGCTCACAACAGGACACCTTATTAGTCATCAAACTTCTAGAATCTGGGTCTGAAAGTCTGGAGCTCAAAGTCTGGCTGGACAAGAGGATGCCTGCTCATATGCACTGCCACTCTGTTGGATATACTAGCGAATGTCTTCGTAAATATCACACTTGCAGCAGCTCTGGGGACAGTTTTTACTGTCTTCCTTTCACCGCTGAGAAACTACAGCTTAGAGAGGTAAGTAACTTGCTCAAGGGAGAGGGACACAGGAGTGCCTCTTTTTCCACATGTGACAGTAATAAGTGACCACCACGTCACGGCCTACCTCTTCCTCCTCTTGTGCTTGGGCATCTTGGGGTCCTCCTGATCCTACCAGTCCTTCTCTGTGCCTGGTGGCCACCCATGAGCCCATGAATATGTCTGTCTAAAGGAACACACCATCTGTCCTACCCCAGTCAGCCTCAGCCATGCTGGCGTGGTCATTTTACCAGGAAGACAGTCTGGCCCTTGCCTCCAGAGGTAAACTGCTTCCCTCCACCCACCTATGCTGTTGATCTGGCTGGTTTGTTCAGTGCTACCAACCTTGCAAATCATTGCCCAGGGTTGTCTTCAGTGCTGTCAAACCTGCTTATCTGAAGAGGAAGGCTGGAGGAGCCAGGCTATAAAATTAAATGAAATTACTGCAGAAACTAGGGTGTTGGTGACAATGAGGTGGAATTATAACTTGGAGAATGGCAAGGGAGGTTTATGACACCCCAATTCTTATCTGCAAAGTCATTATTCAAAAGGCTCCTGTTTTCCCTAATGTCCATGCTTAATATCATCCTTTGCCAGCTATAGGGGGCTAACTGGCCTCTGCATAATGTTCTTCTAGGGTGAATAGAATTTGAACATTAGAGGGTCTCTGCTTCAACTCGCTCAATGCTGTCATTAGATGGATGGAGAAGCTGAGGCTCATAGAGGTGTTGAGGTTGCCTCACTGTTCCAGAATATGTGAGTGACAGAAGTAATCAGTCAACCTCAGATCCCTTGGCTCATAGTTTGGTGGCCCTTTCCTTGCCATTTTGGAGCATTTTGTAATATAAAAAATTGTATCCACACACCACTGTGAATTAGTATTTAAACACAGAGCTAGGAAACAGGAGTGAGACACTAGGGAGAACAGGGTTGCAATGAGGTTTTAACCATGTTCACTGCGTCACATTCTCTCCCTCTGCAAGGAACTCCTAGCCTGAGCCAGACCTCAAAAACCCTCCCTTGCCACCCAAATCTTACACCAATAAGCACTTTTCTTTTGGTGTCTTTTTTTTTTCCCCTTCTGGATCTTAGGAGAACAGAAAGCATAAGGCACAGTGCCTGCTCTCAGTGAGTTCTGAGTCCACTGGGGAAGCAGGCAAGTAAGCAAATTACCTTCTAAATGGATGCTCTTTGCAAAGAGAAATGTGCAGAAAACTGGGCAGACAGAAATGCTCACAAGAGTAATTGTTATCAGTGGCTGTCTGGAAAAGCTTCCTGGAAGAGGTGTTTCCTGACCAGGAGAGCATTCTAGCCTGGTGTGACATGGACAGCTCATTACCCTGAACTGTGGCTTTTCTTGTATACTGTATTGTTTCTTTCCTTGGTGTGATGGACAGCATCTTGAGGAATAGGACAAAATCTTTCCTTGTATATTTTTGGGTCTTTGTCTTCTCATAGCTCAGGTTCATATATGTTTAGGTGTTCAAAATGGACGGATCAACGGTGCATCATCATGTAGAACATGGTCTTGGGCTCATTGTATGTCAAATGGAGATGATGATGCTTACCTTGAAGGGTCATGGGATTTTATATCCTATGAAGCTCCTGGAATAGTTCTTGGCATAGAGAAGCTGAGTGCTTTAGGCACTGTTGTAATGTACCTTCCTTTCATGGCAGTATGCATGCTGTTATTTACAGCGCCTAAACCCATGTTTTCAGGGTTGCAAAGTTTTTATTTTTCTTTTAAGAAATAGCAAGTCTGGGACTCTTTCACAAAGCTCTTCTGGATTAATGAGAACCTGCATGGGGTGTCCCTGGTGGCACTCATTGCAGAGGTGGTGGAAAACCAACCTCTGTCCTCCTTCAGGCAATGAAATCCTGCTGTAGGACCAGGTGCAGTTAATTTCCACCAAGCTTTCTGGTTTTGGGGGCTGTATGGTGAGATTTCAGTCTAATGAGCTTTCAAACTTAGCTGGAATTTTTAGAAAATGCTGTGCATGAGATTTAATTCATGATGACCTGGAATAGTTCTGACCAAATCAATGTTTGTGGAAGGAGAACCTGTGTGAAAACCATGGATTTTAGAATTGCACTGGGTGGATTCAAGTTCTAACCTAACCACATAGAGATAGAGAGATTTTGGCAATTCCTTAAGCTCTGAGTCTCAGACTCCTCATCTACAAAGTCAGGATATAAACACTGTGCAATCACTGTAGGATTGTATGAGATTTCATGTGTACTTGACTCACAATACCAACGACCCCACTTCCTGTGTCCTCACTCACAAGGCTTGTCATTTCCTTACACCACTAATGGTCAGTCCCTGCACAGGCTGGCTAGCAGAGGATGGTCCCCGAGCCCAGTCTTGTACCAGGCCTTCTCTCACATGTCTCAAATGTGTTCTGATCCTAAGCTCTGGATGAGAGAGAGCAAGCTTTGGAGTCCCTGTCTCAGTATCCTTTATGTTGGCAGGAGGACCTGGACTCAACATGTGTTCCTGGCTGCCCAGACATATACTATGACATACCAACACCTCTAGGCTTTTCTAGTCTCTTGCAGTGAAAAAGCACTGGTTAAAAGGGAAATTTCAGGCAATAATACAATTAGCTTTGAAAATGGTTAGGCCATTCCATTGTAAGAAATGTTTAAAAAAATGCTAAAAACCCAAACAAAAAACTAATCACTCTTCTAATTTAGGTTACCTTTGCCTTAGGGATCCAAGGTGGATGGTTTTCTTGCCCATGGTTACCTCTCCTCAGAATTCAAGAAACTCCTTCAATGATCATCTATTTTTCTTCCCAGTGACTCTTTTTTTAAAAAAAATTATTTTTATTTCTTTTCAACGTAACAGTATTCATTGTTTTTGCACCAAATGGATATCAAACACATGAAAAAATGTTCATCATCACTAGTCATCAGGGAGATTCAAATTAAAACCACATTGAGATACCACCTCACACCAGTTAGAACGGCCAAAATTAGCAAGACAGGAAACTATGTGGGTTGGAGAGGATGTGGAGAAATGGGAACCCAGTGACTCTTAAAAAAAAAATTAATTTAATTTAATTTAACTTAATTTAATTATTTAATTTTTTCAGTGTTCCAAGATTCATTGTTTATGCACCACACCCAGTGCTCCATGTAATACATGCCCTCCTTAATACCCACCACCAGGCTCACCCAACACCCTACCCCTTCCCCCTCCAAAACCCTCAGTTTGTTTCTCAGAGTCCATAATCTCTCATGGTTTGTCTCCCCCTCTGATTTCCCCCAACTCACTTCTCCTCATTCCTTGAACCTGACTTCAAGGGTTTTATGGAGTCAAGATAGAGACAAGCAGGTGTGACTGAGCTGTGATAGAGGGAGGCACTGGGTCAGGGTAACCTCCTAGCTCCCTTCTATGAAAGACTTTAGAAAAAGGCTCAGCACTACTGAAACAACTAGAGAATTACAAATTTATTCATTTGAGCACCTTGGAGATGCCTTATGTGACATTCTGACCCAGTTTTTCAGGCAAAAAATAGTCCTACAGACAGGTGGTGAACATATGAATGAGAACAAACTGTAAGCCCTAAATGTAGAAACTCCTTCCCAGTTTTTCTCCTAACACAGGTGCCCTCGCCTCACAGAACTTGTCTTTCACAAGTGGCTTTTTTAGATTTCAGAAAGTCCCTAAAATTACCAGGTTTTCATTGCTTCAGTTATAACTATGAATAACTTAGGGAAAAAAATGTTCTGGGTGAGGGAGCTGTGGAATTAGAGCTATCTGTAGGTTTCTTAAGGATCGTTATATGTTGGAGCAGGAATAATTCTTACTGGGGAATTATGTTATATGGATGACAGTCCCTATATTGCCTCCTTACTGGCTGGGGAAACTATACCTCTGAACTTTCATATATGAATGAGGGTATCTTTCACCCAATATATCACAGAGATTTTCCTATGTCAAAACATTGTCTACCTTATTTACTTCAGTGACTATTAATGTATTTCCAAGAATCCATTTACCATAATTTATTTAACAATTCTCTTATTCATAGCTGTTTTTTATTTTCTATAAAAAACAATGGTCCAATGATCCAGCTTATCTATGATTCTATAGAAAGTTTGGAAAGCATTTTTCTAGAATAGATTCAAAGTAATTGATTTGCTGATTAAATGACAGGGACATTTAATACTTTATTTTTTTCTACAAATTGTCCCCCAATGATGCTGTATTTAACTTACACTTTATATGCCTATATAGTTCAATTTATCACAGCATAGCAAGCTCTACGTTACCACGTCCATTTTAAAGATGAGGGGAACTGGAGTCAGAGAGGTTAAGTAAGGTTTCGAAGGCATTAAATTCTCCAAAGGGGATTTGACCGAGGTCATCTTCTGTTTGTTTCACTGTCCACGCTATACAGCTTCTCTCCGGGTCACTGGTTTTCATGACCCATGGAAAATAAGCGTTGACTAAAGATGGAGTGAGGGAAGGCGGCAGGGATTCTGGAGAACACACATTAGGATTGGAAAAATAACATCATGGGGTCCGTGTAAGGCCACAGCTATCCAAGTCTTTTTTCTTTTATTAAATATTAGATAAATATAATATTTATAGAATATGTATGATAAACGTAAAATAATAATACAACGAATGCCAACATATCCCCCACACAGTTTAAGAAACAGAATATTACTGTGATCTTTGAAGCCCTGTGAGTATCTCTTTCTAACCCCATAGTCTCTTTCTCCAGAGGTAGCCACTCTACAGAATACGTGTTTTGTTTTTTTTTTTCCTTGCATTTCTTCAGTTTAACAACTATGGCTGTTTCTGCAGCAGGGCCACCACATAATGCTTTAGAGCGCATGCGCTGGAACCGTCCAGGACTTATTTACAGAAGTTGTGCAGCACACGGCTGGCTCAGCTCTGACTTGCAGCCCCCAAATAAAATAGTGCTTAGTGCTACGAATTTTAAATTTTATTTAGATGGAATTGTACCATATGTACTCATCTGCAGCTTGCTTTATACTGCTCAGTGTACTCTTCTGAGAGTGAGTCACCAGATGCTCATGGCTGTAGTTCACTTATTTTCCGCTCTGTACAGTACCGAGTGGTACCAATGTACCAGTCTCTATGCATTTTCCTATCTTTGGGCATTTGGCTTGATTCTGAGGTTTTGCTATTGTACAGTGCTGCTATGAACATTTTGTAGATATTTCCCAGAGCATATGTATGCATGTGCTTCCATTCAACCCTAGAAATGGAATGCCTGTATCTTGAAAGTGCACAACTTCAATTTTACTAGATAATGCCAGATTGTTACCCCACAGTACTGGATGGGTTTTCTGAACATCCCTGCCAAAACTTGATTTTTTCAAGACTTGAGAAATTCTGCCGATCCAATCGGTGTAAAATGGCATCTGATTGTGGTTTTTATTTGAATTTTCCTGATTAATCATGAGTTAAACTTTTTTTTTCATATTTTCATTAGCCATTAGAGTTTTTCTTCCGCAGCCCCAAAGTATTCTTTCAAGTCTTTTGGACATTTATCTTTTGGATTACCTTTTTCCTGTTGATTTATAGCAGATTTTTTTAGTAATTTGTATTCTAATTCTTTGTCAGTTATATATTTTGCAAATATGTTTTCCCAATCTGTGGCTTATATACATTTTTACAATGGTTTCTTATGATGAAGAGAAGTTTTTATTTTTAATATGTTTACATTTATTTTTTCTTTATGATTTGGCTTTTTGGAATCTTAAGAAATTCATTCCTATACTGCCAGTCATAAAGATAGTCTTCCATATGGTATTCTAAGATGTTTATAGCCTTATGTATACATTTACATCTTTATTTTTTTTTTTTAAATTTATTTATTTGTCAGAGAGAGAGGGAGAGAGAGCGAGTGAGCACAGGCAGACAGAATGGCAGGCAGAGGCAGAGGGAGAAGCAGGCTCCCTGCCGAGCAAGAAGCCCGATGTGGGACTCGATCCCAGGACGCTGGGATCATGACCTGAGCCGAAGGCAGCTGCCCAACCAACTGAGCCACCCAGGCGTCCCAACATTTACATCTTTAAAGCATCTGGAATTAATTTTTATGTATGGTATGAAGTAATACTCAATTTTTTCTTTTCTTTTTTTCTCTCCTTATGTGGATCACTGATTGTCTTAGGCCAGATTATAGAAAAGCTTATGCTTTCCCCTATTGTGCATCACATTTTTCATAGGCGAAGATCTGTGCATGGCTTTCTCTCCTGCTTAGTCTGTGTACTAAAGCATCCCTGCACCAGTGCCATGCAGTCCTAGTTATCATGACTTCTTAATAAATCAGGTGAGGTAGGACTCCTTACCTGGGTTCTTCTTTAGGGGTATGTTCAGGACCTGAGCCAAAGGCAGAGGCTTAACCCACTGAGCGACCCAGGCATCCCATTCCATATATGTTTTAAAAACTGCTTGTCAAGTACCACAAAATAACTGAAGGTTTGAATTGGATTTGCCCTGAACTGTGTATCATTTTGGAAATAATTGGTATCTTTAAGCAGTGCAGTTTTCTGAGCCATGAAAATGGTCTAGTCCTTCATTTATTTGGATCTTCCTTTATATATTTTAGTATAGCATTATTTGTTTACAGAAAACTTAAGATTTTGTGCTAAATTTATTCATAGGAACTTTACAATTTCAAGGTATTTAAATAATACTTTATTTAATTATAGTTTGAAGATGTTTGCCATGTTGTGTATGTATTTAAATAAACCTGTGTTAAATCCATTTTTTAATTCTAATAATTTGTCTACTTTAACAATTGCATCATCTACAGTTTCCTCTCTCCCTTTCTTTCTCTTTCCTCCCTCCCTTCCTTCCTCCTTCCCTTCTTTCACCTTCTTTCCTTTCATTCTTCTTTTCCTTCCTTCCTTTTCTCTCTCTCACTCTTTCTTTTCGTATTCTTTGTACTTCTTTATCTTATTGGATGGTAAATCACCAGCATATGTTGAGTAGAAATGGTAATAACAGGAACCTTTGTTTTTCCTGTTCATAAAGGAAATGATTACAGCATTTTGTTTGCTCATTTGTTTAGTATGATGCTTGTTTGAAGGTGTTTGTGGATATATTTTGCCAGCTTCAGAAATTCACTTCTACTTTCAGTTTGCTAAGTATTATTAATTTTTAAAACATAAATGGAATTTTTTTCACTGAACAAATATTCTCTTTTAAACTGTTAACATAGAACTTACCCAAACAGATTTCTATGTTAAATTACACTGCATTTCTACTGGCATATTGTGTTAACATTTTTATACATTTTGGATTCAGTTTGATAACATTTATTTGACTTTTTTTGCATAAATTTATGAAATAAGCCTATAATTTTCTTTTCTGATAAAATGAGTTGTAAATTTTTCCCACTGTTTTATCCTCCATAACATTGGTTTAGGATTACTTGTCCCTTGACAGAACTAATAGGGACAAACCATTGGAAACCCATATTTTCTTTATAGAAAGACATCTAGCTGCTGATTTAATTTATCAAATATTTATAGGGTTATTTACATTTTCTGTTTCTTCTGGTGTTGATTTTTGTTATATTTTTAAGTAACCTGTCCATTTGCTACATCTTCAAATTTATTATCATAAAGTTAGTCATGAAATATTTTTATGTTCTGCAAATCTGTGGCTATATGCATTTGCTATTTCTAATACTGACTATTTCTTCTAATTAATTTTACAAAGTATCTGTTTTTAATTGGATTACTCTCTGATCTATTTTTCTTTCTTTCCTTTTATGTTGTAAACTCTCAATCTGGATTCTTTGTTCATTAAATTTCTTTTTTTTTTAGTTTTCTATATAAATTATTAGGTTATATATTTCTCTCTAAATACTGTTCTAGCTGAATTCCACAATTTTGTCAAGTTGTAGTTTCTTTGTTGATCAATTGGATGTATTTTTTTTTTAATTTTTATTTTTTTATAAACAAATTTTTATCCCTAAAGATACAAACGTAGTGATCCGAAGGGGCACGTGCACCCGAATGTTTATAGCAGCAATGTCTACAATAGCCAAACTATGGAAAGAGCCTAGATGTCCATCAACAGATGAATGGATAAATTGGATGTATTTTTAACAATTATGATTTATTTGATCCATAAATTATTTAAGTTGCATTTTAAAAATAATTTTCATCTTTTCTTTTTGCTTTCTAATTTGTAAGAGTATAAAGATATAAGAGAAATTCTAATTTTTAAGGCTATCAAGTATTTAAGTTAATCTTTTTTGTTATTGATCTCTAACTAATTATATTAATTTTTTGATGTTTGAATTATGGTCCTGTTGATCAATATTTATGTTGCCTAATATTTACATATTACTTATATTCTCTACTGGCTGTGTTAATATGCTAGCTAACTAGTGTTTAAGCTTACTAGTTGCATTATTCAAATTCTGTTTATGAATGCTGATTATTTTTCCTGATATGTCTTTCTTTTTTTTTTTTTTAAGATTTTATTTATTTGTTTGACAGAGAGAGATCACAAGTAGGCAGAGAGTCAGTGCGTAAAGTTATTTTTCTCATGGAACATTCAAAGTATTATTCCACTGTCTTCAGACCTGTATTTGCTTTTTGGGATTCCTTTATTGATAATCTGTCTTTTCTCTGAAGATTTTTAAGATAGTCTCTTTCTCCCTTTGGTATTGTGCAGTTTCACAGTTACATTTCTAAGTGTGGGCTTTATTTTTAAAAATTTTTTAATATAGGGACGCCTGGGTGGCTCAGTTGGTTAAGTGGCTGCCTTCGGCTCAGGTCATGATCCCAGCGTCCTGGGATCGAGTCCCACATCAGGCTCCTTGCTCGGCAGGGATCCTGCTTCTCCCTTTGCCTCTGCCTGCCACTCTGTCTGCCTGTGCTCACTCGCTCTCTCTCCCTCTCTCTCTGACAAATTAAAAAAAAAATTTTTATTCTAGGGGCACCTGGGTGGCTCAGTGCGTTGGGGCCTCTGCCTTCAGCTCAGGTCATGATCCCAGCATCCTGGGATCGAGCCCCACATCAGGCTCTCTGCCTGGCGGGGAGCCTGCTTCCTCCTCTCTCTCTGCCTGCCTCTCTGCCTACTTGTGATCTCTGTCTGTCAAATAAATAAATAAAATCTTAAAAAAATGTTTAATCTACTTGGCATAAATTTGCTTTTATAATATAAGTAGTGATGTCTTTTATCAGTTCTGAAGTATTTCATTCATAGTTTTTCCTTTTTTTATTATGTTATATTAGTCACCATACAGTACATCATTAGTTTTTGATGTAGTCTTCCATGATTCTTTGTTTGAGTTTAATACCCAGTGCACTCATAGTTTTTTTAAATATCTCTCCCCATCTCTCACAATACACTTCTGGACCTCCAATCAGACAAATACTAGACTTATTTATTCTCCATGCCTTCTCATCCTCCTTTGTTATTTCCTGACTCTGGGATTCTAGACTGCATTATAGAAAACTTTAGATCTAGCTTTTGTTTTCTTAAATATCTCTTAAACTTCTAAAATTTTTATGTTAAAACCATCCATTGTGCTCTTTAATTGTTACACATTCTTGAGTACCCTGGTTTCTTGTCAAATGGTTTAGACATTTTAATAGTCTCTCATTATTTGTTCATCTTCTCAAACACTATTTTTTCTTTAAACCCATTAAATATACATATTTTACATTCTTGTTGGTAATTCTGAATCTGAAGTTGGTATAAATGTGTCATTACTGCCAATTCTCCTATTGATCACTGCCAATTCTCACTGAGGGTGCCTGTTTTCTGTGTGTGTGTGTGTGTGTGTGTGTGTGTGTGTGTGTGTATTTTGACTGTGAAATCAGAATCCTTGGCAGTTCATTTGGGGGGACTCTACCAAGCTTGTGTTGAATATTTGCCTTTACTGCTTATCTGGAATTGATGTTTTAAACTGAGCTTTAAACTTGAGTTTTTTCAGACCTTTCAGGTAGCGTTGACTTATGCTGCAATTTGAGTGAGAACAAGATTTTCTTTTTAAAGATTTTGTTTATTTACTTGTATGTGTGAGAGAGAGAGAGAGAGAGATCTGAGCACAAATGGGGGAGAGGCAGGCAGAGGGAGGGATGAACAGACTCCCCACTGAGCAAGGAGCCCCATGTGGGGCTTGATCCCAGGACCCTTGGATCATGACCTAAGCTGAAGGCAGATGCTTAACTGACTGAGCCACCCAGGCATCCCAAGAGAACAAGATTTTGTTAACAATTCTCAGGATAGATTTTCTTTCTTTCACTCAGTGCTGTGACTCAGACAGGTATGTTTCATCATTTTCCTTCTGGTAGATATGGGTCTGAATAAGTGGCAATCAGTGCAGAATACATGTTTATTCTTGTTCACACTTACAGTGAAGGTGTAGCACTTCAGGTTCCAGCTTCATGGAATTAGGCTTCTCACCTTGGCAGAATCCAGGCTTTGTTTCATGATCCCTGAATCCTGCAATGTCATTAATGGACACTTAATGTACTCAGGGAGAAAGGTTCTTCTGTGTTAGACTTGACTCTCTCAGTTCTGGATTTCACTTGGCTTTTGGTATTTGAATTATTTTTACTTTTCTGCCAGATAGTCAATGTATTAAAAAATAAAATCTCGGGACGCCTGGGTGGCTCAGTTGGTTGAGCGGCTGCCTTCAGTTCGGGTCATGATCCCAGCGTCCTGGGATCGAGTCCCACATCGGGCTCCTTGCTCGGCAGGGAGCCTGCTTCTCCCTCTGCCTCTGCCTGCCACTCTATCTGCCTGTGCTCGAGCTCTCTCCCTCTGACAAATAAATAAATGAAAAAAAAATTTTAAAAAAATAAAATCTCAACATTTTGTTCAGCATTTTTACTGTTTTCTTTTTCTTCCTCATTTGGAGGGTTAGTAAGTACTTCTATCCTCTCACAGTATCTGAAATACAAGTCTTGAAGTAGGTCTGAATTGAGCACTTACTATGTGCAAGACATTGAAAATCATAACGTATAAATCTGATAACTGACTTCAGAGAGCTTATAGTCTAGCTGTAAGTAGTAAGAAACATACCTGAAGGAAGTAGTGAGTGTAAGGCAGGCTGAAATTAATTTCTGAGGTCTGCACAAGTGAGTATGAGCATTATCAGGGTTCAGAAGAGAGGCAGAAGTCTCATCTAGAGACTAAGCTGGAGAAAATGGGCTTGAAGCATGGGGAGAATCTCTATAGGCAGAAGGGCAAGAAAAGAGAGCAAAGACAATGTGGAAGGCATTCGGTAGGAAGAATTCATATGATAGCCCAGATTTGGTAGTGGGTTGTTGAATGCTAGATGCTGAATATAGTTTCTCATGGGCATAGGCCTGGACATAAGGCCAATGTGTGATTGTTGGTAGAGTTGATGTCCAGGGTGGAGAGTCTGCATCTCTGTTGAAGGCTTTTGGGAAGAGTTCTAAGTGGAAAAGCCGCAGGAAGGATGGACTGGAGCTTAGGGCACACTCTGGTGGCCCATGAGTCAAATCTAGCCAGTAGGTGTCCAGCAAACCTAGTTTGCTGGGAACATTTGATTACTTTTCCATTTAACACTCATCATGTCCTAATTAGAAATCCAGATGTGTCTTTTCTTGAATAGTTGGACCCACGACTTACAGTTCTGTGGGCAGCGCCTGGCTGGGAAGAGCAGCACTTGCCCTTGGATTATGGCAGGTGTTCCTGTCTCACTAGTTCCCACTTTCTTTATTATCTAGCGTATGTTAACTTGAAGGCATTCCCATGGCTCTTGTTTTTCTAATAAATCTGGAATTGTGATATTCCTTATTTGTATATCTCTATTTAAAGTGTGAAGATGAAGAGACCCAAGTGTCCATATTCTCTTACCCAAGTGAATACTATTCTTACTTACTCACAAGAAAATATCTAGATCTAAAGATTACATCTTAAAATACAGTTGTAGGGAACAATATGCATAATTTGTTTACATACCCTCCTTTGCTCTTCCTGAATGAGACAGAGAAGAACTGGGGAACAAAGGGGGTTGAGTCAGTGACTCAGGTGTGGTTTCTCAAACCCATGTAAGAGCAGTGTCAACCCTTGAAGACAAGACACAAGTCTAGTGGCAGATGCACACCAATGACAATGCCCTAGTAGATGGAATAAAATTGTCCCTGTGAGGATTTCTACCTCACAGGGCCCATCAGTAGTGAGTGCTCACCTCTAGATATGCAGTCCAGAGATGGTAAAGGCCTACCCAGAGCCAGACCTCTACTCCGGAGCCTCCCTCTCCCTCACATCCATGGACTTCTTAGGACAATTGATTAGGAAAAAGGGCCAACAACATTCGGAGAAGGGGGTGAAATTGAGGAAGAAGGGGATTTTGGGTACTCTTCTGTGAATGGTTCCCTTCAAAGGTAATAGTACATACTTGCAAGTGGCTTGTCTCTGGAAGGTGTCACAAGGTTGGATATGGGATTTAATTAGAAAAATGGAGTTAGGCAAGGTTTTTCTTCCACTTAATTCCAATAGGAGTCACACAAGTGATTGCTGAGTGCAAGGCAGAGTTTTTCTATGGGGCAAGGACAAAGAAGGGAATGTGCATTCACTGAGTGCCACATGCTCCATTTACTCTGTGTCACAGCCCTAACAGTGGCTATAGCTGTCATCCCATTGGACAGACAAGGGCAGGGCTGGCAGGACTCTGCACACACAGCCCACCTAAATGGGACCTCTCTAACCCCAACCCATCCACTTTCCCCTTCCACACTCTGCCTACAAGGGGATCTGCAGACAAAACTCAAGGTTTGAAAGGTTGTTAGATAAATTTGACTTGCTTGTGAGGACTGATTGAGTCAATTGTTTTACTATGGGAGAACTGCTCCAAACTGCTAAAAAAAATACTACCCTTTCCTCTTATTTTTTAATGCAGTTTTTCTTAAAGCCATGTGGCACAGATTGAACATGGATATTTACTTTTTAGAAGATTGTCCTTGGAGAAGAGGAGAGGAGACAGAGAAAGAGTGAAAGATATAACTGAAAATGAACTATATTTAATAGGAAACAAATCATTTAATTGGTGTTTTTTACTTGGATACTCTTCTGATTTATGAATATGTTATTCAGGAACCCAGGGAAAGCCTCATGACTGGGCTCCTACAAGCTTATGGGACACATTTCGTGAAGAACAAATGTCTTTAATTAGGAGTGTGACTGTTAATGGAGTCCATAATTAGCTGTTTGCAATAAACATGCTCTATTAGTGACAGTCTTTGGAAATCCAGGGAAGCGACATTGCCACCTCGTGTTTGCGTGTGTATTTATTTTGTGGAATGAGATATGAATCCTGGAGGAAGATTCCTTCTTCCAGAGGCTCAGCAGACTAGTGAACTCATTTGTTTGTTCTTTCTTAGTGTCTAATGTTTCGTTCCTTCTCTATTCCATATGTTCATGGAGAGCACTCCAGCTGGTCCCTGGGACTGGTCACTCTTAGCTGATAAGGCTTAGCAGGAGGAAGGGGTATGCATCTATTGAATACTTATCGATTGCAAGTCATTGCCCAGAACTTAGCACAAAGTTAATCTCTTTTCATTTTTATTTTATTTATTTTATTTTTTTAAAGATTTTATTTATTTATTTGACAGACAGAGATCACAAGTAGGCAGAGAGGCAGGCAGAGAGAGGGAGGGGGAAGCAGGGTCCCTGCTGAGCAGAGAGCCTGATGTGGGGCTGGATCCCAGGACTCTGGGATCATGACCTGAGCAGAAGGCAGAGGCTTTAACCCACTGAACCACCCAGGTGCCCCTCTCTTTTCATTTTTAAAACAATTTTGTTAGAATTCTGAAACTTCTAAAAGTATTTGTAAGGATTTGGTGTTACCAAACTTTAATTTTTGCAGTTTTGCTTGATATCACCTTGTGGTTTTAATTTGCATTTATGCGATGAACAATGACATGTGCTAATTAGATATTAATATATCTTATTTTCTTAAGCATCTGTTCCAATCTTTTGCTCATTTTTATAGGGTTGTTTCTTTTCCTATTATTGAGTGTTAGGAGTCTTTATATATTCTACACATAAGCCTTTCTCAGTTATGTGTTTTGTGAATGCTTCCCATTTTGTGATTTGTCTTTTCATTTTCTTAACTATGTCTTTTGAATAACAAAATTTTCAGTTTTGAGGGAGTTTAATATATCTTTTTTTCTTTTATCATTTTCATTTTTGTGTCCTTTCTAAAAATTCCATCTTTACTCAAAGGTCATGAAGATATTCTTCTGTATATTTTTTTCAGAAGCTTTAGTCTTTTAACATTTGCATTTAAGGCAATGATCCTTCTCGAATAAATTTTGTGTATAGTGGGACGTAAGGTCAAGATTAATTTTCTTTTTATGGGTATATAGTTGTTCCAAGGCCTTGGTAACTTTGTTGAAAATTGATTAATTATATGTGTGTGGTTTTATTCCTGGACTCTCCTGTTGGAACTCTGGACTCTATTCCATTTTTAATATTGGCTATTCTTGTGCCAATAGCACACTGTCATATTATTGTATGCTTAAAGGAAGTTTTGAATTCAAGAAGTGTGTGTTCTCCTACTTTGTCCTTTTTTTCAAGATTGTTCTGTCTCTTTTAAATTTTTTAGCTTTCTATATAAATTCTATAGTCAGCTTTTCAATTCTATGGAATAGCCTATGAGGATTTCAACTGGGATTGCATTGAATCTGTATCAAGCTGTGGAGAATTAGCACATTAACAATATTTAGTCTTATAATCCATGACCCTGTCATGTCTCTCCATTTAGGTCATCTTTAATATGCTTTACCAGTGTTTTGTGTTTTGCAGTACATGGGTGTTGTACTTTTACTAAATTTATTCTTAAATATTTTTTGGTTTTGATGCAAGTGTAAAGGACGCATTTTAAAATTTCATTTTTCCTCATGTAATGGTATGTGACAATCAGGGTTCAACAGAGAAGCAGAATTGAAAGTGATATAGATTGAGGAATTAATTACAGTTATTGGACTTTATGCAGTTATAGGAGGTTGTTAAGCAGTGTGCAGAGCTGTTACCTCTGTGTCTGGTACAGGGCTTCAGGTATATAGGGCTGGTGATTGAACAAGGACAACAGACACGGAATGGGAGAAATTGGGAATGATCCAGAACCTGTCATAACAAAATGGAACTGTCTCTCACTCCTTGGACTGAACTGTGTCACCTCAAAATTCGTGTGTTGAAATCTTAACCCCTAACGTGACCATATTTGGAGATAAGGCTTTTACAAGATAATTAAGGTTAAATGAAGTAATAAGTGGGGGTCCTAATTTAATAGGATTGGTGGTCTTGTAAAAAAAGGAAAAGAGAGAGATGTCTCTTTCTCTCTGTTATGTGAGGATAAAAATGGGAAAGCAGCCATATACAAACCAGGAGGAGAGCTCTCATCAGGAACTGACCATGCTGGAGCCCTGACCTTGGACTTCCCAGCTTCCCTTACTGTGAGAAAGAAATTTCTGTTGATTGAGTCCCTCAGTGTACAATATTTTGCTATGGCATCCTGAGCAGACTAAAACAGCCTCCTAACTTTATTATTCAAATGACTTTCAGGATAAGTTTATGTCCTTCACTATGCAGCTGCTCACACAATGGACCCAGGATTTGTAGAACTTTGATGAAGATATTGAGCAAGCTGCAGAGGTTGTAGGTCCAGCTGTTGCTTCCTCCAACAAAGTAGGCTGGCAGATAAACAGACATGTATGAGCTCTAAAAGCACCTTCCCTCTGTTATATTTCTGGTTATAAAAGTGGTACTGTTTCACTTCCATCTTCAAAATATATAAAATTCTCTTGTAGTCCTCTAATCGGCTTAGCTAATTTGGCAACACATTGTTTGGTGCTAGCAGGCAGATGTACAACTTAAGGTTTTGTATTGGCACTTTA
>PISX010014735.1:0-51417 GCA_004024625.1 Mellivora capensis
AGAGGGCAAAAGAAGGTATGAAGAAATGAGACCTTTAACGTTTAGCGCTCCTATTTCTCCCACAGAAGCAGAATTTATGCCTAACTATGCAAAATGTGTAACTATGCAAATCATCCCAGTAGTGGGTTAAGTTTTTGTTGGACAAGGCCTGGGGCTAGATGCTTTTGACTTTTTTTCCTCTGCCCCTCTCCACATTTTGATTTTAAGAATCAAATAATCCAAGAATGTCACAGTCCAATATTAACTCAATGACACACACATGACATTTCACAAAAATGACTAAATATCCTTTTTCAGAAAAAAACTTTATTTGGGGTGGGTTAACTTGAGGCAGTGACTTCCCCCTTCTCTTTGGCTTTTGAAATACAAAGTGGAGAAAGTCTGTCGAAACAGAGTTTGATGGGTTGGAGGAAAGATTTTTCTAAAATCCCTGACATGCTCAGGATATGAATAAGGTCACAGTCATTATTGCTTGTGAACCCACATGTCTAGAAGGAATTGTAGCCTCTCTTTCCTTCCTTCCTTCCTTCCTTCCTTCCTTCCTTCCTTCCTTCCTTCCTTCCTTCCTTCTTTCTTCTTTCCCTCCCTCCCTCCCTCCCTCCCTTCCCTCTTTTCTTCCTCCCTCCCTCCTTTCTTCCTTCTTTCCTTTCTTCTTTCCTTCCTTCTTTCTCTCTCTTCTTTCTCTTCCTTCCTTCCTTCCTACTTTCCCCATCTGTTCCTCCCCTCTTCTTTCTTTCTCTCCCTCCCTTCCTTTCTTTCTTTCTTTCTTTCTTTCTTTCTTTCTTTCTTTCTTTCTTTCTTTCTTTCTTTCTTTCCAGACTCCAAGTCTCCAGATTTTCCAAGAACCTTACATGTTTATTCAATTCCAGTAGGATTAGTTATTTTCCTAAATTCCAAGCCCTGTGGGAGAGCTGGATTCGCAGTCCCTGCTTCTCCCCGCCTCACGGTGGTGCTGCGGTCGCTCAGGCCTGAAGAGCTCCGTGGCACTTTCCCTGCCTGCGAGATGCTTGCTGGTCTAGTTCCTGGTCCAGGCTGCAAATCATGTGGTCTTCAGATGGAATCGTTCTCTTCGGTGACATCCACAAGCCTAGGCATTTTTGTCCACATAGCTACGGTTTTCCCCAAGTCCAATACCTGAACTAGCTTTCCCTGTGTTAACTGTGAATGTGGGCTAGCTTTTGTCTCACTTTTCTAAAGAGAGCTTTATTTCTGGCGCCTGTGGCTTGTCTCTGAACCTCTGATGAGGCATGGGCTTTCCTGTCCTTACCTTCCACTTCTTAGTGTTCTTTCCCAGTCTGGATCTGAGCAATGCGGTCCTCTTAGCCCTCTGCTCCCGGGAGACCTGCCTCACTTCCTCAGGTGAATGGACCCCTCTGGTTCCGAGTGAGCTGCTCTGTGGACAATTAGCCTCCAGAAGTGACAGTTCTGACGCCATATACGAGATCCTGTTCCTGGTTCCCCTTGCCCCACAGTGTCGTCTACATTTACGAGACTCGGGGAGCCCAGAACACATTTCTTCTAAGGGATTTCTTTCTCCATCTCTCAAGAGAAGAGTGACGGGCATCGGTTCTAAATCCATCCCTTCTGTTGGATTTGATCTGATACCCCGTTTGACGTCCTGACAGCACCGTATTGGTGATATATTCCATGACAGTGTGAAGAAGCGTGGTGTTTGCCGTCCAAGCAGTTGGCCTTTGAAGGCCGGCTCCCATCATCGCTCTGTGACCCAGTCACTGTTACCTCACAATACCATTATCTCAAGGATTCTGGAGTGGAGATTTGAAGGGCCCAGGAAATAGTATTTCCCTTCCCTGCCAGAGTTCAAAACCATCCTACCGCAGGGGCCACAGGTCAGGGGCTCTCTGGGTCGCCTCTTGAAGGGCTCTTCTTGGGGGCTGAGGTGGGAGAAAGGACCTCCTTGCCCTTTCCCTGTGATGGGAGAGGGGTGAAGAAGAGGAGAGCGCCCTGGCAAATGCTTTCTCAAAGAAGTCCCTAATTCTTTGATTTCTTTTTTCTCTTGGATGTATTAATGATAAACTCTTCCGTAAAGACTGCAAGTGAGTCATAGGTATTGTTGGCCAACAGTCCTCAAGTCTTAATATAGACTTGCTAGGCCTCAGAATATGGGGCGTTTGATAGGTTTGATAGGTATTGCCTTGTAGGTGGTTTCTGCACAAACTCACTGGCAATAAGAGACAGTGGTGGTAACATACACCACGTTAAGGCCCGATGTTTTCCCAGTCAGGACCCACTGGTGTTCATTCAGCCCCCGGCTCTTTGGGCTCTGGCCCTGTGCTGGGTGCTCAGACATGAACGAGGTCAGACTCCCAGCTTTGGCGGCATCCGAGCTGGTTGGAATGACCTCCCCTGTCTGTTCTCTGCAGCCTGTACAGGCAAGCTAAGCCTCCCAGGTGCGATGGCCCCTGTGTGGATGGCACCACGTACGTCCCCACCTCCAGGCCTTTGCCAGGTGTCACCTCTGCTGACAGTGACCTTTCTTTCCCCAGTGAACACAGGCTCATGCCAAAGGTCAAGGAAGCTCTGCTGATGTCTGGTGCATGGCATTTCCCCTGTTCTGACTCAAATTTCTCCTCTGTGCATGGCGAGCCCTTCTTGCAGTCAGCCTGGGGTCATCCGGGTCTCCCCTACGGACTAGGAACTCCTTGGCGGCACAGCCCTGGGCTTTTTATTTCTGTGTTTTCTAAGATGCCAGATGCAGTGACTGGTCCTGGTCAGTTGAATGTGTGTCTGCTTGGCCCTTAGTGCACACCACTGCCTCCCCTCCTTCCAGAAGGCCCTGGATTCTCAAGGTGTCTCAGGAAGAGTGACTGTCTGGATATGTGGAAAGAGCACTGAGCAAAGCATAAGGAGGCTTGGATTTTCATCCCTGGCCTTTGAGCTTCCTGTTCCAGGGAAAATTACTTTCCACGTCAGGGCCCCAGTCTCTGCCTGCGGGGGCCCTGTGGCTCAGAGCTCTGAACATGTCTCTTGCTCTGTGTGTGCTGCTTTCGGATCAAAGCTCCCCTGTGTCTCTGTCTCTCTTTCCCCTCCGTCCTTCCTCTTAGGTGCGTAATAAACCAAGAGTTTACAGTAAAAGCACAGGAAGAGCTGAATGATGTGTTCTCTTCAGGAAAGTACCTGGTCCCCCAGGGAGCCAGAGGCTGCCTCAGGAGCCCCCAGGCCTCCCAGGCTGTGGCTCCTGAGGGCTTTCAGTGTAGACCCGCCAACCCAACTCTAGCCTTTGATGTGGCTTTGACTGTGCATGATACACCAGCTGGCCTGATTCAGGGCTGTGGAAAGGCGTGCTGCTTTCTGCTACCGACCCCAGGGATCAGGCGGTGGCAGTGGGGGCGGGGGAGGGTAGAGAAGTAGGGGAGGGGGGATAGTAGACATATAAGGGCCATCGGGGAATCAGCAGAGAGCATGACCCTCAGCAATCATAGCCCACCTGCCCCCCAGACTCCAGGCAGGACCAACCTCTTGTCTGCCGGAAACACGCTCTTAGAATCTCTGTGCACTTTGAGAAGCCAGGCGGGGCTCCAAGGAAATCCCTGGAGACACAATGCCTTGGATAGTCAGCCCCCAAACCTTCAGAGGCATCTCTGCTCTTATGAAGAACTGAGGAATCCCCAGTTTGTTTATTCATGTCTTGTTCTAGAAATGAAGGCAGTGGAGACCAAGATGAAGAAAGGGTTGTACATTTATTCTAAGGCCTGGTCAAAACGACGACTGATTCTTTCCTGCTACGCAGAACCCTGGAACTGCCCAATTTCTGTTCTTTTTACATTGGTTTTTCTAGTCTTCTCTTAGATTCCGTGAGCCAAAGCCTCTGCTCCCTCTTCCTGGAGCAGAATTGCCCTTTCCCCCCAGCCCCACCTCCTCCCTGCCTCCCCCTGCCCCCACTCCCAGCACCCAGCTCTGCAGTCACGTTGGCCAGCTTTTCTGCTTTGGGTCATTGCCTATATGTCTGCGCCCTCCCCGGCCTCCGCTCTTCTGACTGTAAGCTCCTTGAGGCCAGGGATGGTTTAATCCATTTTCAGTGTCTGACGCCTAGCTCAGTGATTAGCGTGTGGGGTCTCTTGGTACCTGTTGATTACAGCCACAGCAAGGCACTGGGAACTATTACAGAACAGACAAAGCAGAAGACAAGGGTCTTGGCCATGGAGGTATTCCTGGCCATGTCTCCCAAACTTTTCTAGAATCCTACTAGCTGCAGACTTAGTGACTCCTTATCCTTCGGTAAGTTTTGACCCTTGGAGTCACCCTCCCCTCTCTATTACAAGAAATTCCCCTCCTCCACCTTCTCTTCCTTTGTTGTCACCTTTACCTTCACCATCATCATCGTCATTGTTGACTTATATCAAAGCATTTACTATGTTCCAGACCCGTTCTAAGCGTTAGGTAAGAGGATGAGCCTTTTCCCCCAAGATTATAGCTAATTCAGGGCAGGGTTAGGACTCAAACTTAAGTCAGTTTGACCCAAAACCTGAATTCTCGTCCCCTTTCTCCCTCAGCAGCAAAGGCTCTGGGAATGGTGGCTAACTTCTCTGGCCACACTCCACCTTAAAATCCTCCCATGAGCTCTGCAGGGCCATCTATGGTGCACACAGACCCCTGAGCCCGAGGACCCGGGCTCCCATCCATCTGCACGGAGCCATCCATCACCCTGCCCTGCCTCTGTTCCACGTCACTCGCAGGCATTCGGACCCAACCACTGACCCATGAACCAGGCATGGTGCCCTACGTTCTCACTACCCCAAACGCCCTCCCCCAGTCCACTTGTGGAAAGTACACCCTTCACTTAAGACCTCTGTCAAGTGACAGAGGCACGTAAAAGACTCCTGGATTCACGCTCCCTTGCAAAGCTGGGCTTCTCTCTTTTCAAACCCCACACAGAACGTCTTGCTTTCCTCCTGTGTCTAAGGAAGCCATGTAGGGAACAGACCAGAGCCTGGGGAACAGACGCGCTGTTGGAACCCCTTACTAGCTTGATGAATTTGGGCAAGTTACTTGGCCTCAATCTCTTGGTATCTGTAAAAAAGGAGATAATGGTATATATTTGGAGAATAGGAGAAAAATTCTCATAAAAGGGCTCATGCCCTTGCCCACCTCACTGCTTCTGCTGCCTTTGCCTCCCACCCTCTCTCTGAGGCCAACTTGCTAAGCAGCCCACAGGCCTGAGTTTCTATTATCTTCCAGAGAATAGATTATCTTGGTGATAATGGCATTAAGAAATGACACCACAGGCTGTTAATCACTTCTGTGTCCTCTGCGAGGGCACTCATTGACCTCAGAGTAATTTCCTGGCCTCCTGATGTCTCGGTGCCCCAGTGGCTGGTGAGAAGCACCCTGGCCATGAATGTCTGCCCCACCAGGGGTGGAAATCCTATCTCGGTGGCCTCTCCACTGGTTTATCAGTAAGTCAGATAAAGGGCATTACAGACCCTATGTGGAGAGGGAATGTGTGTGCATGTGAATGGGGAATGACCTGGGTTGAGTTATGGGACTCCCTCTGATTCATTTTATGCTTCCATTGAGGTTCTGCTGCTCTCTAGCCTCAGGTTCCCACCTGTGCAAGGGGATGGAGGGACTTGATTCCTAAGCAGTGTCTACCTGAATCAGCTACTTAGGGACTGTGAATCCGTTTTAGGGGAGAACGCCTGGCTTTAGAGGTCCCATGGTTTTGGAGGAGGGGTGATGATTGGTGGTGGAGAGGTGATGAACTAGAGGAGTCCAGGATGTGTGTGGGGGTGGGTGGGGGGACCATGACTAATTCAGGGGTCTGCTAAGGGACATCTATCTAGGGACAGTCCCTGGGAATTCAGCACCACTTTGACTTCTTGAAGACACTCTAGATAGCCCTCGTAGGTCACCTGAAGGGCAAGCAGCTGATACTCTCTGAATATCTACTGTATACCTACATGGCACTGATAGGAACTTTACATTTCTGTTTAGATTTTTAATAGGGATAGTTGAGTTACTCAAATACTTTATCTCAGGGCACAGTATGATCTTTGGTCCCAACAACCTTTCTTGTTCTAATTTTTATTTTATCAATATTATTTTTCTTCCCTGCACCCTCACTCCTCTCCCACCCTCCCCACACCCATCCTAAAAATGTATATTTGTGAGCATGTGTAGGGTTTACAGTGAATGGGTAAGCTTTTAATTTATATATATGTGTTCTGTATCTCATCCATTTTCTTCTACTTTCAACATTTTAAGATTCTACCCAAGTCATTGGATGTCCTTCTAAGTTAACATCTCTCCCTGCTACACTGTATCTGCGTGTGGAACCCTACTTTGTAGTCTTCATTCCCCTAGGGACCGTGAGTGTATTACCCCTCACTCCCAGAAGCAGTGGTGCAGTCTTCCCTGCTCGGGTACTCAGCCTTTTCCCAGTGTTTTCTGAAGTCAGACCCTTGTTGCTAAAGGACATAGTTTTAGGGGCTGCAGAGTGGGCCCGTTCATCACACGGAATTCTGTACTACGTTGCATCATGAAGATCCTATCAGTTTGATGCTAGTAAGTTTTGTGGTTTGTGTGTGTGTGTGTGTGCTCGTAAGTTATTGGTGACCCTCTTTGCCTGCTAAATTTCCCCTTTTTTAATAGAACAGGAGCAGACCTCAGGCTAACATGTTTGCAGGCAGCACACTCCAACTGAAATTTAATTAAAATGTAATTTAAAAAAATGTATTTGTTTAAATGGACCCTTCTATTTTTAATAAGCAACTTTGATTTTTTGCTTAAAGAAAAGACATTCCATAGTTAATAGAATCTAAAATGTGACTGATGATAAAAACAACATTATTATAGATTCCATTAAGAAAGGAAGAATAATTCTACTAATTAAACCATCATAAATCACGCCAGGTAAGAAACACGCCTGCTTTCAAAGATGTTAAAATATAAACAGATGTGCATCCGCTTTTGTTTCCTTTAGCAAATAAGGTAATTTAAGCAGAGAAAAGACTTTACTGAGTGAAAAAATTGTACATAAATGACAATAGCCGTGGTAAGTGAATTTGGTCGAAATGCAGATGTATTGGCAGGAGGGAGTGACTGGAGTTTCGGAGACACTTAATGACGTCATGGAGGTGGTCCTTGTACCAGCTTTGTAACTGACATGGGCTTATGTCTGACCAGCAGACAAGGAGGAGCGGTGACCTTCCCAAGACCACAGGGTTAAGAGTAAAGCTTACTCAGGCAGGTAGGTCAAAAGTCCCACTCCTGGGTACCAGAAGTTCCTAAGTCTTGTGACCTGACTCCAGTGTGGCCTCTCTCCTGCCCCTCTCCTCTGAGTGGCCTTGGGGAGGGCCCAGATCTTGTCCTGCTTCCCTCCCATCTTGAGTCCTTCGAAGGACCCAGATGCTTCTGTGTTAGCAACACCTTCGCTTCTGCCTGGGTATGAAGGAGTGGTTTCCGGCACTTTTCTCACAGTAGCTGGCTTATCCATGACGAAGTCCAATGATGAGGAGTGGACATTTCTGACACTGAGGCACCCACTAAGGGAAGTAGGTTGACATCAGAGAATGTTCGAGTAATAGTGGTAGAGGCAGCAATTGCTTTGTTAGCTGTAAGCTCTTTCACTTTTATTCCTATTTGACCCTTACCACAATCCTGAGTAGGTATTCTCCCCCCTTTTCAGGTGGGAAAACTGACGACGTTAACTTGCCCCGAATGACACATGAATAATTGGTTGGACTGTAAGTAGAACCACAAAGACGCCTCCTTTCTATTTATTTATTTATTTACTTTAAAGATTTATTTATTTATTTGAGAGAAAGAGAGACAGACAGACAGACAGAGAGAGAGGAGGGGCAGAGGAAGAGGGAGAGAGAGAATCCTCAGGCAGGCTCTGTGCTGAGCACGGAGCCTTTCACGGGGCTTGATCCCAGGACCCCGAGACTGACCTGAGCTGATGTCAAAAGCCGGCCACTTAAACAATTGAGGCACCTGGGAGCCCCTCTTTTTTTCTCTCTCTCTTTTAAATTAAACTTCTATTTTGAGATAATTTTAAATTTACTGTTGTAGGAAATGCCAATGTAGAGAGGTTCGGATATGCTGCCTTACTGGGTTTACTGTTCTCTCCCATTAGTAACACCTTGTGAAACTAGAGTCCCGAACCACCGCCAGGACCCTGGCACTGATAGAACCAAGAAGCAGAGCGTGGCCATAGATCTGTCGCCCGCCCGCGTTACCTTTTTTTTTTTTTTTTTAAAGATTTTATTTATTTATCTGACAGACAGAGATCACAGGCAGAGAGAGAGAGAGGAGGAAGCAGGCTCCCTGCTGAGCAGAGACCTGAGATCATGACCGGAACCAAAGGCAGAGGCTTTAACCCACTGAGCCACCCAGGCGCCCCCCGTGTTACCCTTTTTAATGGACACCCCCGCCTCCTTCTGCTCCCCATACCCCCATCCCATCCCTGATTTCTGGCAACTCCTAGCAAAACTTCTGTTTTGCATATCTACAATTGTGTTGTCTCAAAAACGTTATGTAAGTAGAATCATACAATATGTAACATTTTGAGGTTGTTTTTTTTTTCCCACTCAGCTTAATTCTCTGCAGATTCATGCAAGTTGCTGAGTGTATCAGTAGTCTGTCCTTCTCTGTTACTGAGGTCCATGGTCTGGATGGACCATGGTTTAACCGTTCACCTGTCAAAGGATATCTGAGTTCTTCCTAGTTTCTGGCTATGACAAAGCTTCTACGAACAATCTTGCAGGTTTCTGTGTGAACACAGCCTTCATGTTTTTAAAAAAGATTTTATTTATTTATTTTGAGAGAGTGTATGTGCAATCAGGAGCGGGGGGAGGGGCAGAGGGAGAGGAAGAGGGAGAGAAGCAGACTCCCCATTGGGCTCAGTCCCAAGACCCTGAGATCATGACCTGAGCTGAAGTCAAGAGTCGGATGTTTAATCGGCTGAGCCACCCAGGTGCTCCCCATAAGTCTTCATTTTTGAGGGATAAATGAGTGCAATTACTGTATGACAGTTGCATGTCTCTTTTTCTTTCTTTCCTTCCCTCTTTCTTTCTTAGAATTTGTTTATTTATTTGATAGAGAGAGCGAGAGAGCATAAGCAGGAAAAGCAGTAGAAGAAGAGGGAGAAGTGCAGGGAGCCTGATGCAGGGCTCCATCCCAGGACTCTGGGATCATGACCTGAACTGAAAGCAGATGCTTCACCATCTGAGCCACCCAGGCATGGATCTATGCATGTTTATTTCTTAAAAAAAACTGCCAGACTGTTTTCCAGGGTGGCTGTGGTGTTTTATATCCCTTATCAGCAATGTGCAAGTGACCCAAATTCTCTACATCCTTACTAACATTTGGTTTTGTCACTAATTTTTATTTTGGCCAATTTGACAGATGTATAGATAGATCTCCCTGTGGTTTTAACCCACTGAGCCACCCAGGCGCCCCTCTCCCTGTGGTTTCAATTTACTTTTCTCTAATGGCTAATGATGTTGCGCATCCTTTTCATATGCTTAGTTGTTGTCGGTATATCTTCTCTGGTGACATTCTGCCCTTCTTTTTTTTTTTAATTCTTGAATTGTCTTTTATTTTTCCTCAATATCTTTTCTTAAAAAAAAAACGTCCTGAGATAATTATAGATTCATGTGCACTTGCAAGAACGGATACAGAGCTCAGTAATACAAAGATGAATAATGCAGCCAGTGGGCAAAAGATTTGAATAGATATTTCTCCTAAGAGAATATACAAATGGGCAAGGTGCATGTGAAAAGATGTGCCACTTCATTAGCCATCAGGGAAATACAAATTAAAACCACAATGAAATAGCACTTCACACGTCCTAGGAGGGTTATAATAAAGAAAAAGACACAAAATAGCAAGTCTTGCTGAGGACGAGGAGGAATCGAAACCCTCGTTTGCTGCTGGTGGGAATGAAAAATGGGGCAGCTGTTTTGGAAAATGGTCTGGCAGTTTGTTGAAAGGTTAAACATCGAGTTACCGTATGATTCAGCAATTCCGTTCCTAGGTATGTACTCAAGAGAATCGAAAACGTTTGTCCACGCAAAAAGCCGTACATGAATATTCCCAGTAGTATTATCCCTACTAGCCCCAAAATGGAAAGAGCCCAAATGTCCATCAATGGATGAACAGATAAAGTGTGATCTATCTGTGCAATGGAATCTTGTTCGTCAAAAAAAAGGAAACAAAATATTGATGCATGCCACCATAAATGCTAAGGGAAAGAAGCCAGTCACAAAGGACCACCTACAGTATGATTTCAATTACAAGAAATATCCAAATCATGCAGATCTATGGAGAAAAGAAAGTAGAGTCGTAGTTGCCTAGGGCTTGGGTCATGGGGGCATTAAGAGATGACAGATAAAGGGAGCAAGTGTTTCTTATTGGGATAATTAAAAAGTTTTAAAATTATGGTGACGAATGGACAAGTTTGTGAATGCACTAAAAGCCACTGAACTGTACACTTTGTATGAAGAACTTGTATGATCTGTGAATCGTATCTCAATAAACCTGTTTTTATTCTTTCTTTTTTACAGATTTTATTTATTTATTTGAGAGAGAGAGAGAGAGAGCACAAGCAGGAGGGAGAAGCAGGCTCCCCACTCACAGGGAAGCCAGATGTGGGTCCCGGACCCTGAGATCATGACATGAGCCCAAGTCAGACGCTTAACCAACTGAACCACTCAGGCGCCCCAAACCCGTTTCTGTTCTTAAAAGAAAGAATACCGAGATTCTGTGTATGCTTTACCCAGTTTCCCCTGGTGATAGTATTTTGAAAAGCTGTATAATAGGACAGAATGCTGAGACCAAGATGTGGAGATTGATACAATTCATGATGTTAGGTTCCCCCAGTGTTACTTGTGCTCATCTCTATGTGTGTGTGTGTGTGTGTAGTTCTACACATTTTATCACATCTGTATGTTTGTGTATCCATCGTGTTGGTCAAGACACTGAAGGGAATAGTGCCTTTAAAGCCGGGCTCACCCTAGATTCTGTCTGAAGCCGAGCTCCAAAGACCTTTAAACCCAAACCAAGGAAGCTCGCCTCCGAGCATCTCCTCCTTGCTTGTCAAAGGGCAAGAGTCACAGAAGGCCATGAATTTCCACCCACACCGGAAGAACAGAAGGTTGGGATCATGGGCGCCATTCATCCAGATTCTAGAATCACCCACACTTCTGAAAAAGTAGGAAATGATCTTACCAAAAGGAAGAAGGTGAATTCTGGAAGGGGGGCTACGCCTCCGTGTCTTCACTCCCCGCTTTCTCCTCCCACCGATTTCAAAAGCCGTCTACCTCCCCGGCCTGGTGGGTAACTCGTCAGCGCTTTCAGAGATCCGGTATTTCTCGGCTCGCCCCGAGCAAGTGCCGTCAGGGAGAGGACGGGCAATGATTCATCTGTGCTGATCCCTGTGTTTTCATCAGCCTTGCTGCTGTTCGAGGGGACAGCCCCGGCCGTTCTTCCTCATCATCACTTTGGTTTCTCTCAAAATGTTTGCTCAGAAAAAGCCCAGAGTTTGGCCTCGGTTCTTTCTGGGCTTCCAGGGGAATTTCCCGTCCTTCTCGGACTCCAAGGGTGAAGTTGCTAGAAGGTTTGCTTCTTACCTGGCAGGGCAGAAGGTGAAGTCTGGCTCCTGCGCGGATTGTTGTTGTTGTTTTTAGTCAAAGACAAGCTTGCTATGATCACACCATTTGGGACAAAAAAGCTGTGGGACAAAGGAGCAGATAACTTCTCTCTGTCTCTCAGCTGGGATCCCACTGCCCCCAAATCACTGGGCTTGTCATAGCTGACCACATGCTAGTCCGAGTTCTCTCCACCACCTGGATTTTGTGACACGGCCATGAGTTGACTATCTAAAACTTAAGCTTACACAGATGTGCTCCATACAACCTTGACTGTGGCCCACCAACACTGACTTCGTTCTCTGACCTCCACCCTTGAAAACCTCAACTCTGACACTTGCAATCTCTATAAACTTCACACTGTGGGACTAGAGGGATCTCCAAAAGTGAGTACTACTGCTAACGCTAATAATAATATCTTGATTGAGCAACTCTGTGAGACAGAAGCTCACAGATGCCAGAAGACTTGTCCAAGATCACACCCAATAATGGCAATAAAAACTTTTATAACAAGTGTAAATTTTTCCCCTTTAGTCATGGTTTCCTTGCAGCCTCCTACCTCCAACAAGTTCATTATCCCAGATGACAGGTACTTGACCTCCTCAGTAAGACCACAGGCTTGCAAACTGGACCTTATAGAGAAGGAAAGGATGACCAGCAGGCTGGAGATTCAAGGAAGAGTTGACGTGGAAGCTTGCTGGCAGAATTCCCTTGCTGGCAGTCTGCTGGCAGAATTCCCTCTTTCCCGAGGGAGGTCAGTCTTCGCTTTAAGACCTTCAGATGACTGGATGCAGCCCACCCACATTATGGAGAGCAATCTGCTCTAACGAAAGTCTAAATGTTAACCTTATCTAAAAACTACCTTCACAGCAACATCTGGGTGTCTTTGATCAAATATCTTAGTACTGTGGTCAAGCCACACTTATCCAGACAATGAACTATCACACCAGCTAAGGGTTTTATGGAGAGAAGACTGGGAGGGGAGAAGGGAGGGGACTGAAACATTCTATGGGAGCATTTGGCCAAGAAAAGCACTTTAGATAAATGAGAGAAACATCCAGAACACAGGCTCTGCTTAGGGAGCCACCTAGCAGAGCCACCTAACAGGACCTGGTACCATCAGGGCAGTCATCTCAAAATAACCATGGCAGTGTTGTGTCTGTGAGGCCCAGGGAGGCTTAGAGGGTTAGCCCTCTCCAGCTGCCTTTGGTTCCTGTGCGCTGCAGACAGCTGGGTGCCGGTTGGATGGTTCATCATAGTAGAACCAAGGTGGTTCTGTATAGAAGGCTACGGAAATAACAAACCATTTGGGCTGAAGCTGAATGGATTTACTGCCAAGCCTCATAAAGCTCTATGGTTCTGAATCAGCCAGGCAGCACCCAGACTTCGCCCAACAGAGAGAGACACACACACACACAGAAGACCTCAAGTTTCACTGGTTGCAGACTTCAGATCCCAGCTCTAGCAGGTCAGTCTGCAATTAGGTGGACCACAGCTGTTGCTTCTGACACCAGCACTGAACTGGCTTTGTGCCTGTGAGCCCTGGGGTTGCCCTCCCATTGCGAGGTTGCATAAGCCACACACAGGCACCATCTTGGAGAGAGTTGGGGGTGATAAGCAGAAAACCATGACCTAGAGATTGGATCTTTTTCTCCCAGAGAGACTGGGAAGTTCCTAAAGAGCCTGTTTAAACCATTGGCTGAAATGGAAACTGTACAGAATTTAAAGTCCACCTTTTATCCATTAACTAGCATGAGGAACTAGCTTCATGAGAGATGGCCATAGATTTCAGAACTGATGTGTGATTGCAACCTTGTTATATTAGTAAGTGGTAAATTCAGGAGCGAAAACTAGCTCTTCGTTTCTCCAAAGCAAAGTTTCAGGCTGATCCCCAGACAGTGTCACCATGATCAACTGATATGCTCTATGAGCCTTTGCGACCGCTGGCCAACCCCTACTGGCCTTGATCTTGTCTTCTGGCCATCCCTTTCTAGCGTGGACTTACTCTGAGGTCAGCTTAGAATAACTGAGGGAAAAATATTCTCATCATTCTTTGTACGACCCACTTCTATATTCTGATTACTTCTATTTTGACAAATTTAAAAAATATAGAGAGGCATAAAGAATAATATCACACATATTAACACTATCCAAAGAAACAGACAAATGCTAAGGTTTATCATATTTGTTTCTGTTTTTTTTTTTTTTAAAACATGAGCAAAGGGACGCCTGGGTGGCTCAGTGGGTTGAGCTGCTGCCTTTGGCTCAGGTCGTGATCCTAGGGTCCTGGGATCGAGTCCCACATCGGGCTCCTTGCTCAGCAGGGAGCCTGCTTCTCTCTCCACCTCTGCCTGCTTGTGTGCTCTCTCTCTCTCGTCCTCTCTGACAAATAAATAAATAAATAAAATCTTTAAAAAAAAAAAAAAACATGAGCAAAACATTACAGTTGAAATTACTGTCCCCTTTGACCTTTACCCCTAGACCCATTTCCTCCCTACCTTCCCCAGAAGCTACCAGGTTCATGACTTTGACGTGGATTCTTCCAGTCCATTTTAAAAAATACTTTTATACACACAATTGCACACATCTGTGAAAAATACAGAATATTTGGTGTGTGGTTTTAAAATCCGGCCAAAGGATACCCAAATGTATATATAATCTGATAACTACATTTTCCACTCGACCTTAGTGAGACTCCATGCTAATGATTTATGTGCTGCATTTTATCTGCTCTCTTATTGATGGACTTTTAACTTTTTTCCTACTTCTTAAATTTGTAACCAAAATTTCAGCAGGCATCTCTGTTGTACATGTTTCCATGGGCACCCATGGACGTCTCTCTGGAGCATGTTCTAGAAGGGATGGCGCTGGCTTCCTTACACATGTATGAGGCAGTTATCACGCTAGGGGATCAGTAACTTGTGTATGCATCTGACTTTCCACCCAGACGTTGAATTTCTTGAGGTCAAGGGCTATGTTTTATTCATCTCAGCCCCTGACACACCGTGTTGAGATAAATGATTCCATGCATGAATGAAAGAAATGTCTCCATCCCTCCCCCTGCTTTCCCAGACCAGCTTCCCCCTCGCCGTGGCTTGATGACAAGAGAGGGAACTCCCTGCCACAGCTTACAGTGAGTGCCGCTAGCATTGTCTCATTTAATTACCACAAGTTTGTGCGAGATGCTGCTTTGCCAGTCATGACGTGGAGGCTTGGAGAGGTGAGTTCCCGCCAGCGCCGTCATTAGGGGTGAAGGCAAGATTTGAACGAGGTCTTTCCAAGTAAGAACCCTTCGCCTACCTTGCAAACAACGGGATGAGCTCGTAATGGAAACAGTCTGCTCTTTTGCCTTCACAAACGTGACATCTGCCTCAAGAAAATCCTTGTTCCCTTAGACTCCGGGAAAACCACCGCCTTTAATAATCCCATTGCTTTGAGTAATTAACCCCTGTCTTTCTCTCTCGGGCCTGGAATGTACACGTTAGAATCCTGAAGCGTGAGCGGTGGGTTTGGTGTCCCTGAGGGCAGCCCCATAGTTCTCGAGGTGGGAAAGCGTGACCAAAAACTGAGGAAATGTGCTCAAGGAGACGTAGCAAGTTAGAAATCCAGCTGAGGTCAGTACCAGGTGTTCTGTGACTGGGTCTGGTGGCCTTTGATCTGGCTTTTGGATTATCTGACGAGGCTGGCACTTCACCGGAGAGGAGACATGGGTGGTGCTGGGCTTTGCGGCCTCGATGATTTCAAGGGCAGTGGGCAAGGACTGGGGCCAGGAGCAGACATCCCAGATGCCCAAGAATGTGCAGTCAGTGAAGTCCAGCTTGGAAAGTACCAGATGAAGACTCCGAATGATGCTGAATCCACTGGACTGAGGTCAGAGGAGAAAACCGCCTTGAGCGCACAGGGACTCCATGAGCCAAGGTTAGCTACCTGCTGTAATAAACAAGTCCATGAGCTCCCTGGCAGAATGCTATAAAAATGCATTGCCTGCTCACGTCACGGAACACTGCCACTGGTGGATTTGATCTCTGCTCTCTGGGCTTGTTCAGGGAATCAGGCTCCTTCCACCTTTGCACTCTTGCCCCTCCAACACCCAGCCTGCAAAGTCAGGGTCCAAGGTGAATTGGGAACTAGTGGGGAGGTGAGGCCAGTCGGGGACAGATCTCGGGCTAGAGCAGGCATTCCCCACTCCGAAGCCAGGGGCTGGTGTTTCGACCACACCGTCCTGCCTCTCAACACCGCTGATCCTGTTTGCTCCTCTCTGGAACTCGAGTCATACATTCTGCTCTCCCCAGCCTCAGTATCATGATTTTGAGGACTAGAATACGTTTTATAAGTGGGAGCGTGGAGTGCAGAGATAAGCATGGCTCTACGTTCTTTTCTAAATGACAAAAGACTGAGCATCCTGTCCACCCCAACCTGGAGTCCTCTCCTTTTGGGCCCTGAAAGCAGATGACATGTCTGAGAAACAGTGTACACGAATGGAAGGACATTTTCCATGGGACCACAGAGGACACAGTCACTGTTGCTGTGAGTCTCAGGCACCGGCGGCGTCTCTCCCCAGGCGAGGCCGGTGAACCCAGGCTACGCGTGCGTTCTGAGACCTCTTTCAGCGCCTCCCACCTGCAGTTCTCAAGCTTCCATCTGCAATGTCACTTGCTGACCTTAAGCCTGGACCGCAGCCCTACTGGATCTCGGGAGGGTAGTTGGTTGGCCAGGGCCTGCAGTTCGGAATCCAAGAACTCTGGATTCAAGTCTTGGCTTGAGGGCCCGATTAGCTCACCTTCCCCATCTATAAAATGGGGAGAATGACTTCTACGGTTGTTTTAAGAACGAAATGAGCTCGCTATGAAAACTGCTTAGCAGGTTGAAAAGAGGCAGCGCTCAGGAAAGCTGCGGTTATTTTCATGCCAAATCCAGTGTGCTAGTTCTGGGCCCTGGCAGAAGGGTTGAGTCAGACCTTCACCTTGTGGCTTCCCTGGTGGCCCCATTTTGGTGAATGGCCCTTTGTGTCAGTGTCCCTGCCCATCCCAATCCTTTCCCTGAATCTTCACCGGCTTAGTGGAGGCCCCAAGCCTCCATCTAGCCTGGGTAAGGCCAGACCCCTCCACCACTGCCACCCGCAGGCCCTCTGGCAGGCTTCCCAGGCACCTTAAATGCTTAGGCAAGGGAGTCTGAAATCGCAATCTTTTCCGTGGCCTGCTCGCCCTCTGGCTCATGTTAACCTCCCTGACATGATCTTATACAGCACTCTTGACTCTCACTGTAACTATGACAAGCGTCCACCTCGGCCCATCAGGCCTATGGCAGAGCCTGAGGCAGGAGCCTGGGAGACCACCCCCAGATGCGGGAGTGAGGGCGAGAGCAGGGTGAGCCAGGAAGGAAGGACGGCCAATGTGGGCTTTGCGGTTCGGTTCCTGCATGGGTGACTACAGCTTAGTCCCCTTGGGGCCCCCGTGGGAAGGCCACGGAAAGGCCTGCGGAATGTGCCTCCTTCTGTGAAAGGAGAGGGACCTGGGGCATTCGTCCAGTCGTTCATGCCTGTCCTTCCTCGGTGGAGGGTCCCCAGGCCTGGCCCACCTCCCACTTGGAAAGTGTCCTTGTGTGAGATGGGAGTGGCTTCCCAGGCTCTGAGGAAAGGCCTGAGGCAGAGAAGGGGAGAGGCTGAGAGGTGAGCTTGCAGGACAGCCCATGACCCTGCAGTTGTGCTGATGTCAGGGACCAGGGAAGACCCTGGAATGTCTGCTGAAGCCATGTCCCTCAGCAAGCTGTTTCCCACTCCCCGCCTCTTTGCACTGCCAGTCACCCTGTGCCATACCGAAGGGTGAGGCGCCACCGTCACCTTCCTATCTGAAGGAGCCTCCCTGTGTCACTCCTTCCCATGATCTCCTGATATGTTTCTTTCCACGAACCTTCTCTGGCAGCCTGGCCAGTCTAGCTTAAAGCCTCCCAGCTCGTGCATATATCCTGGTGTTGGGATCTGCTCAGACAGACCCATCCTGGGCCTGGGCTGGGCTCATTACAGAGAAAGAAGGTCAAATGTCGACACCAGTCCAGGAAGCTGGCACCAAAGGCGGGCTAAAGCTTGGGTTGCCCGTTGGGTGGCAGGGTAGAAGGTGTCAGAGTCAGACACAGCAGAGCAGGCAGGCAACGAGGGGAGTGAACCAGGTGGCAGGACGTGGGCACTCAGGAGGGCGCAGCAGGTCCCCCATGATCTCCGCAAACAGGGCTGGCGGGACACTCTCCTGGGAACAAAGCTCCCCTCCCGGTCCTGCTTGGCCATTTCAAGGGCACTGGTGTGCATGTGAGTTCCACTCCCATGGTGGCCACACTGATGATGTCGTTAAAGTTTGGGAGAAGTGGTGACCTCCACGCACACCTCCACGAAGATGCATTTCCACCGGCTGTCGCTCATGCCGAAACCCTGAGGGCGGTGGGAATCTGGGACTGGGAAGGAGGCTCTTTTGGGTTTTGGTGCGCAGGCAGCGCAGCCTGCTGTGGCCCCTGGAATTCTGGAGACTCTGGAATGCAGAACAGCTGGGCAGTACCTTCTGCAGACCATGTTTTCTAAGCCACAGGTGAGAGCGGCCACCTCTCTTTGAGACGAGCTCAGCAGGACCAGCTGGCCTGCACAGCATGAGTCACCCTCCAGCCTGTGGGCAGGAGCCGGGGCTGCAGGTTTTCCCTCCTTCCCGATCCCCGTCTCCGTTCTCGACACTGCGGGAGAGGCACTGGGTCAGAGGGAGCTGGTGGAGTGATGTGTCTGCCTAGCAGGCAGAGAAACCATTAGGGTGTGTGCCCTTTTACCTTAATGGGTCTTTTCTCCTTCCAACCCAGTTGCAGCAATAAATAACCTCTTGGCTTACATTGTTGCCACCGTCAGTTTCTGCTGTTCCTGACAGTGGAATGTGGAAGGTGGATGGAACATGGAATTTCCTCCTGATCACGGCGGTTGGTGCTTGTGCTGGGTGGGCTGACTTCATCTCCAGAGGCTGTAATGCACTCACGATACTCGGTCGTCTTCCTGGGTCCCGGATGACGAGGTTCTCAATTAGACGTTCCGTTTTTATTCTGATCACCTTAAATAGAGCACAACAATGTGGACATTCTCTAACCATCCCTTGCCTCAGTTTCCTCCTCTGTGTAACGGGTACAGCGATATCCCTTACCTCGCAGGATTTCAGGTACTGTTTTCAGACTAGGAAAGTCCAAACTGGGAATCTGTGAGCCGTTTTATCTTTGATGTTCTTCTTGCTTACCTTCTCCCCCCACCCCCCTCCCCCCAGAAAGACCTGTGGATTAAACAGAAGGCAAAATCAGACCGTTCGGAGGAAAAAGAGAACAGAAACCAGTGGAAGAAACTAGAAGGAATAGATTCGCCACAGACCTGAGCCACGATGATTGGAGTAAGGGGGCAATGAATTTGCCCTTATTGTCCTTGCAGCTAAGGCAGTAAGGGGACACATTGGGTGACATGCATTTCACTTTCCGACTGCAGCATCAAATACACATTCATGGGCAGAAATAAATTCTTGGGTGCAAAAAGAGGGAAGTGAATGCAGTAAGAATTTGTTATGTGGGTCCTTTAAGGATAAATGGCTTTGAGTACTGTTTGCCGTGTCTGTATGTCCAGCTTTACTAATGAGAAGCTGCTAAAGGCGTGAATCTTTGGTGAATCCTCGAGAAGATCTGGGGACTTTGCCCTTAGCAGCCGAATGTCTAAGAGGAAATCGCAGTGTAAATGAAAGACAAATCCACATGGATTCCCTTCTCTCCTTCTGCCCCAAACCCTGCCATGGAGCAGGCACATGACCCAAGGCCCATGACCTCACCTGCCTCTGCTTCCTCCTCAGTTAACTGAGCTCATTTATATCAGTTCCAAGTATTGATCAGTCAGGCGATGTTTTTGTCACACAAATCTCCTTTGTGTGAAGGATGGTCCTAGGAAGTAGAAGGGGTGTGCTGTTTGCTGAGCACCTACTATATTCCAGTCCCTTTCTGGGACACTTAATTTTTTTAAATTTTATTTTACCTTTAATGATTTTTTAAAATATAAATTCTATTAGCCAACACAGAGTACCTCGTTAGTTTCTGATGTAGTGTTTAAGGATTCATCAGTTGCGTATAACACCCAATGCTCATCACGTCATGTGCCCTCCGTAACGCCCTTCACCCGGTTACCCCACCCCCCAACCCACTTCCCCTTCTGCGAGTTTCCTCTTCAGTTAGTTTTCTGGGACACTTTATTTAAGGCAGACGCTTCACCAACTGAGCCATCCCGGCGCCCCTTCTGGGACACTTTATATGCATCATGTCATTTATTGAAATCATACAAGGTAGTTACCATCATTTCTGATTTATAGATGAAAACATTTTAAGCTCCAAGAAGTTGTACAACTCTGCCAACATCACATCGCTGGTTCCTAGCAGAGCCAAAGCTTGAAACCATCCATGGATGGGTTGCTTCCTTCGTTGATTTGGCATAGAGCTATCTTCCTCGCCAGGGGCTGTGGATCCAGACTTTGCTAAGAACAGATTTCCTGCCTCCAGCACACCCAGAGTCTGGTTGGTGGACACTCTCCTGGCCCCGTGTCTAGTGTTCTTGTTAAAACCAACCTCCAGTCTTACCATCAAAAGCATCGCAGGATGCACATGAAGTCACTCACGTTTTCCCCTTGAATGCTCTCGGCATTTAGATTAGTGGGAAGAAAGGGTTAAGGTGTGAGTGAGATTGCGGGCCAAACGATAACATGACATCCCTGTTTACACTTAAAATCTCCTTTCCAGAGACGGCTGCTTTGTGCAAACCTACCGGAATTCCTGAGGGAAGTTAGGGCAGGGACTCTGATCCCGAGTATTTTCTCGCGGCCAATATCCTGGCCCAAGAGGCAGTGAGATTCTTGGGCAGTGGGTCACGGTTGGGGCTACAGATTTCTTTTTCTGTACGGAGCTGGCTTCTAAGAAACTCATTAAACCTAGAATTTTTAGGAGATTTAGGGTTTTGCCAACTTGCAGGGGTGGCTCCTACCCAGTGCATTCCCTGGAGGAAGGGCTTTGAGGGAGCAGTGAACTCTGTGTTTATCTCCTGTCTCCCCAAGGGGCTGTCTTCTTTCAGTAAATCTGTGTTTTGTGGTGTCTTAACTCTGTCATGATGGGCTTTCCTTTGCTGCATTTGAGACTCAGGCTGGAGGCTGAAAACCCAGAGCAGAAGCTTTTCAACAGCTTGGATGACACAAATAGCTGAGCCGGAGGGGAGAATGGGTCCATTCTGGGGCTGGAAGGGACATGACAAAGCCACTTTATTGAATATGTGAACCTCAAGCCCTAGGACCCCTCCAGAGCCAGGAGCTCTCTGCTTCTCCGATGGCTCATCTGTCCCCTGGAGGGTTTTGGTCATGACAAGCTGGTCTGTGGGGCCAGATTTCCCTGCTTGGGTGCCATTTGTCCCCATGTAGATTTCACCGGGGGACCCTAGTTCTTCCTTTGGTCATGCACCAGGATGAGTCTGCTTTCTTTCATCCAGGATGTGCCTGCAGAGATTCTGAGACCGAAGTGATGTCCCTGCTCCTCATCTCACCTAGTTCTCTCGAAAGAGGGTGTTTGCAATCCCTTCACTCTCCGATTGTCTAAGCGAGCGCCATTCTGAGGATAACAGCTAGATGAATACAATATCTCTTAAGTGAGGACAACTCTCTTTTGTGCTGGGCCTGGTTATGCCCTGAGATCCCTTCCTGAGGACTCACCAGCAGTTACTGTGAATTCACCGTGATTCGGAGACCTGTATGGTGTCGCTCCCGTGCTCTGTGCTGTGGGTGTGGTGGGGACACAGCCCCACAGACCAGGCTCCCCAGCACCTTGGAGCCAGAACTAGGCATATGCTGCACTCAGAGGAGAGTTCTCTGCTGCCTTAGGACTGGGCTTTTGGGTGGAGATGGATGGTTTTTCAAACCCAACTCTGATGCTCCCCTGAAGGGGGTCCAGGAGCAGGGCCATCCTTGGCCTCTCCTGAGCTGGGTCTGCTGTGTAGACCAAACCCCTCTCGCCCACCTGGGGCCTGCTCCACCCTCTCCTGGGCTCACGGCTTAGAAGGACGTGGTTGTCAGGAAATAGCTATACTTCTTTTTGGAGAAGCTCTTGAACACACAACTAGGTGAATTTAGTTTATGAGGCTTCTACCATCCTTGGAAAATTCTCTCTGTGTCTCGGCCTCTGTCTCTGCTTCTATCTCTTTCTTTGTCTTTGTCTCTCTCTCCCTATTGTTTCAGTAAATTTTTAAAGTTAATTCTTGTAAATAAAAGGGTTGACAGGTCACTGATTTTACTCATTCACATCAACCCTTGCAAAATGATGGTTCTCAGTGTGTGTGTTGGGGGAGCAGGGGAGGGTAGAACTTCGGTCCAAAATTGAGAGGCTGCTCTTGGACAGTATGTGTGGACCTTATGTGTGGAAAGTCCCTGGACAAGGGACTTCGGCTGGATATGCACCATGCTTGCCTTTCAAATGCCTGATATTTATGGTGTTTTCCATTTAACTATCCTGTTGGATTTCTCCCTCCTTGGCTGTGAGACAATCCCAGCCCCTAGGCTATCCCTCCCTAGGAGTGGCTGCTGTCTGAGGCTTTCTATAGAGCAATTCTTCCGCTGTTTCTTTAAACCACGTGTCAGGTTGTGACCCACTGTGGTAAGGGTGTGGGTGAGCAGGAGCTGGATTGGAATCCATACTGGTCGCATGACGACTTTGAGAGAAAAATCACTTCTCTGAGTTTGTTTCTGCTTAAAACGATGATTGGGGGACAGAGCGGATACTCTATGAATTAAGTAGAAAAAAAGGTGAGGCGGCTAGGGCCTGCTTGCCTGTCTGCCTAGGTCTGGTCATGTATTCGGTCAACAGGTAAGGACCGGGAGACCACGGAACGGGCCCTGTGCCAGGTGCTGGTGAGATAGCAGGTGGCAGACACGTATGAAGTCCCTGCTGTCCCATAGCTTAATTTCTATATATCATACATGTAAATAAGTCAAGCAGCAGTGAGTCAGGTGGAAATAGGAGCCTTGGAGAAAGAGAAGAGTAGGGGGGCTGGGGGGCTGGTGTGCGTGTGCGCAGGTTTGCACGTGGGGAGCGCATGTGTGTGTTTAGGTGGAGCAGTGAGGGAGTCTCATGGAGCAGATGATGCTGGGAGGTTGCCTGAAGGAAGTGAGAAAACTGGTGTGTGTGTGTGTGTGTGTGTGTGCACGCGAGGGCAAGAGCCTTCCAGGGGAAGGCATTGCAGCGGCAGAGTACTGGGTCTGAAGCACAGCAGACAGGCCCGCGCACCCGGATCGCCACGACACAGCGGCCGGCGTTCCAAGCAGTCTCGTCGGGCAGATCACTCTGGGTTTCCAAGGCCACTGTCATGTCTCGGGCTTTGCTCTGAGCCAGAAGGCAAGCTTGGAGGGTGTGGAGCGCTGGAACGAGATGATGTGACTCAGCATTTTAAAAGGATCGCTCTACACCTCGTTGGGAGTATAGACTGACTCAAGGAGCCAAGCGTTGAGGATGCAGGGCCCTGGGCTATGTTTCCGATGTCCAGGCTACTCTGGGCAATCCAGAGGGATCACCGTCTAAGCCAGGATTTGGAGGAGAGAAAGTCAAACAGTAGCAATGATAATAGGAACTAGGTCCCATTTCCAGAAGGGCCTCGCTCTGTGCTGGAACATTACACTGTAGCAAAGGAGAAGTTGTGAGGTGGAAGGGCCAGGGGAAAGCCAGGGGAGCCGGCATAGGACGGCAGAAATTGTGGGGGCTCGCCCCTCCCTCTCAATGATAAGGGATTTGTAACGGAAAGTAAGTTAGTGAGGAGACATCACTACAGCGGAGCTGTTGAACATTCCAGACACATGGGCCAGAAGCCTGCCCTCCTTGTCCCCCACATTCCTATCCCCACACTCTGATGTTAGAGGTGGTAAGCAAGGCTTGTGGTTGTTGACATAAGGTTTTGTGCAGTCGATGGGGGAGACCAAAACAGAAGAGACAGCCTGCCATGCCCTGCTGCCCTGGGTGGGATTTGAACCTCTTATGGAGCAGGGGATTGGAGTGAAGGTGGAGGTGCTTCCCTGGAGGTGCCTGGGAGCCCGGGTCTCCAGCCACCTGAACACATCTGCTAGAAGTGCCTCGTGGGGTGCTCTCCGAAAGCCGGGGGAGACTGCCATCTGCTGGCTGACTTGAGTAATTACCCTGATGCTCAGCTTTGAACAAGGGTCTATCCACGTCAGAGAGAGAAATGTGTGGTTGGCATTTTCTCCAGGCCAGCCAGCTGTCTATTTTTTCTCTTTCACAGCATCACAACTTCTCATCAGCGTATATCGTCTTCATTCTAATATTTTGAGATACTCAGAAAAATTAAGCAGCTCGACCAAGAACTTTCGGTAATTGGAAAACGGGATTCAAGCTCAGCTCTAACAGCAGAGATGACTTTCAACAATTACCATCACACTGGCTTTGCAAACTGTCAAGTGTTATGAGGGAACCGGCTTATGATGGGTGTTCCTTGTGTGCCGAGCGGAAGAACGGAGAAAGGAATAAGTATGCCGATGGATGCTTCTCCAGGCACTTGGCCTAAGGGGTCAGAAGATCCAAGATTTCAGTCCTAGCTCTGGCACTTCAAGGTTGTGTGAACCTCAGAGAAGGCATTTCACTGCTCTGAAACGGTTTCTTTACCTGCAGCTGCACATGTACTGGGCTAATGGGAGCTGCTCATATAGACTCGTGAGTGTGTGTGTGTGTGTGTGTGTGTGTGTTTCTTTCTGTAACACACGGAAATCTATTCTCCAGTCTCGGCGAGGTTGGAGTGATTCTCAAGAGGAGAGCCTTTTCCTGCTTCCTTCCTGAGCTTTAAATTCACTTGCGGGCCTGGGAGCAGAGGGAGGAGGACAGTGGGGAGGGAGCCCTCTGCTGGCCACAAGGATTCCACACCCACTGGAATCCAGGTGGGGGGGGGGGAGGCACCTATGAGATGGTCCAGGACCCTAACCCTAACTGAGGCCAGAAGACAGGGTGGCAGGAGCAAATGCCTTTCTAGCATGAGAGTGAGAGCGACGCCGATGTTGTCACTCCTGCCTTAAACACCATCAGCAACTCTCAGCTGCGCTCACAGGGCATAAAGCTTTCTGGGCAGGCCCCCCACCCCTTCACACTTTGTGTTCTGCCACAGCCTCATGTTACGGCATTAATGCCATTCTAACAGTAACCTCCAAGGAGCTTCCCTGATTGCCCCCCCCCCCCCCAACCAATCCAAAGTCCAAGGAGCCAGGCCTGGTACTATGGGACCCTGCAACCAGCCTTGGTTCCTGGGGCTCAGGGAGCCTTGACTGCAGCTCTGCACACCCTTAATGAGACACTGGAGATGATTGTAGAAGATGCCCCTGCAGGAACTGAGAGCAGTTCTGGAACTGGGGTGTGGACGTGGAGCAGCTCTATGGGACCCCACGTCCTGTGGGTTTTTCCTTCTAAACATCTCTCAGAACTGTATGCCCCATCTCCGCGACTCCATCACCTTTCCCTTGGGCCCCTGAGGCACCTCCTGTCTTGCAGGCCGCAACGCAAAGATGGTCTGGAGAAAAGATAGGGTCCTAACCCTCCCCTGCTTAGAATTTCTTAGCAGTTTCCCATTGCACTTAAGGAAAAAGATCGAAATTCTTATCCTGGAGTGGAAGAACCATCAAGATGGGATTCCTGGCTGGCTTTCTGCACAGTCTGGCCGTCTCAGGGCCTCTAGAGATACCCTGCCCTCTACTTCCCCTGCCTTCCTCCCTGATTAACTCCTACTTATCGTTTAGGTCACGATTCAGTTGTCCTTTCTCAGGGAACCCTTCCTGGTCAGGGTCAGGTCCTCGTCAGATATTCCTGTAGTGTCTTGGCTTTGCTTCCAAGCATACCCTCGTTTGCTTGTCTGGTGCGGTGGGTGTTGCCAGCCTCCCCGGGCATGGAAGCTCCTGAGAGACCAGGGCCTGTGGTTACATTGTTCACCTACGGCTGGACCTATGGGGGTTATTCCGTACTGACTTTGAAACAGAAAGGGAAAAGAGAATCCTGGGGGAGAAGAGAGCCGATCAGCACAGCCCACGAGGCTCCCCCTCCCCCCGCCCCGTACTTGGAGTTGGCAGGGAATGGTAGGGAGAAGAATGGCATGGGAGGGGCAGACTGAGAAAGGGAGAAGGTGGGATGGATTGTCCCAATGGATGGGGATGTGTGGGCAGACACTGGTGGTCGTGGGGAAACCAGCCTCCTAGGCTCTTTGATTTGCATTTCTTATTCAAGGCTAGAAGTCCCTCCACAGGTATCCAGTGGACAGAGTTCAAATTATGTGCCCCAGCTCCCATAGGGAGTGGAGGGAGTATTTTCCCCTGTGGCTTCCATGGTGGGAGGCCAGAATGGAAAGAATGGTATAGGGCCAGCAGCCAGCGACAACAGTGGTGTTCAGTGTCCCGGAGAATGGGCCTGTCTGTCAGGGTCCCCAGGAGAGGCAGGAGAAGAGGGACTGTCTCCAGTGGTGCAGACAAGGAGGAGGAGAGCCACAGGGGGTCACACCATCCCAGGTCTGGTAGTGGCTGAGGTGTGGGACCATCCTCTGGCCTGAAGGGGCTTGAGAGGGGACAGTTTTCTGCCAGCTGGAGAGAGAGCTGAGCGGGGACAGCCCACGGACAGGAGCTGTGCCTCTGCTAGGAGGAAAACTGTCAGCCCCCTGTGATGCTACAGAGGTGGCGCTGGAAAGTACACCCTCCCCCCATTCCCCAGTGTCCTAGCACTTTCCATTCTGATAATCAACCAGAAACTTGAGGGCATGGAGGTCTCTTGACATAATCCATGCAGGGTGGCCTTGAAGGGTACAAGCAGGGGGAAGGGAGAGAAGACTTTGGAGGAAGGGCAAAGAGAAGGCCAGTCTCCCTGGAAATTCCTTCCCAGCGGGGAGCATCCCAGAAGGCGGAGTCTCAGGAGCCCTTCCAGGAGGGAGGCATTGCTTAAAGGAACCCAGAGTCGGGGACTGAGGACATGTTTGAGGAGTGGCGAGCTCATGCTTTAACCAGGACGTGGGCAGCTCTTCGAGTCTTGGCTTGGGCCCTTCTGCCTGCCCATCCCCCTCTGGGGGCTTCTGCAACCAGGTTAAGGACCCAGCGCCCAGGTTAAGGACCCCTGTTTGATGGGGAATTGGATTCTGGTGTGGCTTCTGGGAAGTAACCTCGCCCGCTTCCTAACATCTATATTTGCGGGAGGGGATGGCAGTGGCTCTCAGAGCCTCCCCAGGGAGCTGCCAGCAGAGGGTTAAGCCTCCCACTTGAGGCCTGGTTGTTTGGGTTTACACAGCAAGGCGAGTGTTGCTATGGCAGAATGGCAGGCACCGGGTCTTATGATCTGGAGCAGCCCATTGTGTATATAACGTGACATCATTTATTAAAGCAAGATAAACCCAGCAGCGAAGGATCTGGCCCGAGCCATAAATTTTTCTGGTCCTCAAGTCTGAGCCACCAGATTCCATTTGAATGAGGCCTATCAAGCCCAAACATTTTCATTAAATAAGTCCCTTTGCTGAAAATCCCCAAGAGAATGAACTGGGAATTTCTCCCCACCCCCCAACCCACCCTGTTTTCAAAGACGAATGTGTAATGTGGGGTTCCAACCCCATATTTGATATTGGCCGAGTACAAGCAGATCTGCTGTGCTGGGCAGTGAGTTTCCTCCACCCCTAGATGCATTCAGGCCAGGGCTGGGGGACACGGGGTGGGGGGGGGGCTGAGTAGGGGAGGGGGAGATCTTCCCAACAGACATTCTTTCTCCTTCCAAGATCTTGGGGTTGTAGGAAGGATCTGCTGGGCTTCTTCGCACTCCATCATTCTGCAACTCAGGGCACACATTTCCTCGGGGAAGGAGGGATTTTCATTGGGGACCCCAGGGAGAGCAAGAACACGGGGGCCAGAGACCTGAGTTGAAATCCAGTTCTATGATTAGTTGGGTGGGTAGCCTGTGGGTGAGTCATTGCCCTTCCATGAACCCCACCCCGTCATATATAGAGTGATCATAAAGACAACTGACTCTTACGGGTACCTCCTCCACACCAGGCACCACGTTCAGGGGCTCATCTGGCTGGTGATTATTTTTTCCGCAGATGCTACAGAGTTGAGAAGTGTGAGTATTGATTGGGAAACTGAGGCACAGAGAGGTTAGGGAACTAGGGGATGGTGGAGCCAAGATTTGAACTCAGCTAGTCTGCCTCTGGGCATGTTGATCCTTGCTGGGTTAACAGCTATTTCCTCATCTATATCATGGAATTTCTAGAAGATGGGTATAAAGGCATCTTTGAAACCACACACTCTTAGTCTTGAAAATATTGAGCAAGAAGCTGAGGCTCAAGTGGTAACCTTTCTCCAACCTTATTCAACTCTGTTCAAAAAAGTGCTTTCTTCTCTCCCAGCCTGTAGGACTCCTCTCTTCTTCCCTTCTTCCTACCTGTTCCTTTCTGTTCCTTTCCCGCATTCTTTCCTCTATTCAAGTACGTTGGCTTTGGAGTACGTTGGAATTCAGGCTCAACAATGAAAGGCAACAATAGCCGAATTTAAAAGTACTTGTGCTTTTATTAAAAAAAAAAAAATACAATCAGGTACTGTCCAGATGTGTTTTGGAAAGGAAGATCTCTTTAAAAATTCTTAGTTTTCATCATTATTATTATATTAATAATATTAATCATATCCTTAAAATCCAAACAGTATTGCTTTTCTGGTTTTTGTTGCATGAAATGTAAAAAAAAAAAAAAAAAAAAAAAAAAAAATGGCGGGGAGGGGAGAATGGCCTCCCATGACACACACCGAATCACTGCGAACAAAAATAATGATACTTATACAGCTTTGTGTAAAATACAGCCAGTTCTAACACAAACTACCACTGTACAGCCTACCCCTCTCCCATTCCTAGAGCCACCCAAGACAACCACCTTGACGCCTTCACTGGAAGATTTTGCTGATTCAAACAATGAAACAGACACCTGTGGAGACTGTTGTCTTTGGTGCAAAGGAAGTCCTTGCAGAGAAGGGAAGGCCAGTGTTCCTGTCATTGGCCCCCATGATCCATGGTCACCTTTATCTCCTGCCAAATACCCGGGTGTGGCTTGATGGTTGGACAGGTTGTATTGAGACTTTGGTAAAATTTGCTTCTTCCTCTGGGCCCTGCTCCTCTCCCACCCAGTTAGTTGTTCCTGGAATTTACGCCCGCTTGCGCCTGCCTTCGAGATTTCGGAAGTTGCTGGGTCTCAGCTTCATCTCAGCAAACTGGATGGAATATTCATGGCCCTTCCAATGGAACCAGTTGACACCCTGTGAAAAAGAGAAGGCCTCCAGATAGGTTTCCACTAGACAAGGTGTTCGCTGCTGCTTGGTCGACGGGAACAAGGGGAGTTCTGTCTGAACCTCACCATTTGGTATCTCACAGCTGTCTACTGCCTATCTGTGCATCGATCCATGTACTGAGATCTTGCAAAGGAGCTGGCTGAATCTGACTCATTTTTTCAAGTGTCAGTCAGAATCCACCTGCATTTGCATTGAGCTTTGATCTCCCATAGTGAAACAAAATGGTAGCTGGTGAAACAAAATGGTAGCTGGTGAAACAAAATGGTGGCTTGTGAAATAAAATGGTGGTTTGTGAAACAAAATGGTGGCTGATGAAACCTGCCATCAGTAGGAATAGCTGCTGAAGGAATTCAGGTCATGCTTGGAGGTTACAGAATTGACTAGCTATATGCAGGGGAGTCTCTAGTTCCCAGGATTCCTGTGGACTGTTTTAATAAGGGTTTGTCTGGAATGGCAGGAAGAACACAGGCAGAATACAAATTTTACAACCTGACATATAGGGTTAAACCTTAAGGCTCTTACTTGAGACATAAATGGTCTTGAACCAGTCATCAAACCTTTCTGGGCTTTAGTTTCACCATCTTCCCCCCACCCCCCAACACCTTCTGGGTCTGAAGTGCCGACCTTGGAAGAATGCTATGAGGGTTAAATGAGTTTGTGAGGGAGCAATCATAGTGCTGGGCACATTGAAGGTACGAAGTAAATACGACTTCTCTCATCTCCAACAGGGAAAAGCATCCTTAGAAATTTGGCCAGAGATTTTTTTTTTTCCTCAAGAAAAGATTATATTTGTGTCTGGGCCTCCTAATTCCATGTTTGAGTCTCCCACAGAGTCTAAAGATAGCAGAGCCTGCCTGTCGAAACCCATAATGCCCCTTGCCCCACGGTGTGGTTGGGGGGGGTGGGAATGGTCTGCTTCTGCAAGTGCCTCTAGGAGGCCACCACCTCATTCTCTGACCTCTCTTCTCTTTAGCGGCATGGGGCTGTGAGGGACATGGAGAAGTTAATGCCTGGTAAAATGAGGCAAGAAGATAGAGACACTTCATGGGATTCTAACTGTTTGGCATTCACTGACCATGGGCGGTCTCTGAGTCCGACCGGCAGGTCGGGTGTGAGAATGGCTGGCTCACCCCATGGGCAAATGTGTCTGTTAACCACTCAGTTCTGGTGAAGCACTTGGCCTGCCTTCCTCTGCCCTCCATCGTCCCTCGGACAGAGGCACCGAGCGGGATGCAAGCCCTCCTCGTTCTATGCTGGGGACTGAGGCCGGAGAGGGAAAGTGAGGTCACTGAGCCCACACAGCTGCCAGAGCAGAACCAGAGCTGGGATGGGGCACCCCTAACTCCTCCGTGGCCTTTCATGTCAGCCCACACTGGCGGGGGCGGGGGGGATGGAAAAAGAAGTTTCCTTTCAGGCATGCGTTTTTGTTTTTGTTTCCAGAAGGACTTTGTGTCACTTTGGAGGCAGGGGATGAGAAAAGAAAGGTAGTACAATAATGCTAGAGTGAAAGTATCCTGGGGCAACATCATTAGGTGGAAAGAACACCCCACTTATGCCCCCGTGTCACCTAGACGCCTCCCCTCTAATCTGCTTTCCTTCTGGAGTTCAGACTCTGGCTCTGTCTGCGGAGAACTCTCTGTTTTGGAATCCACTGACCAGTGGTCTCTCCGGGATCTTCACAGGTTAACAGGTGCTGTCTCAAGGATTTCACCAACCTCCTGTGTCCCCGAGGTTCCTCCTTGCGGGAACAGAGGTGATACCATGTCCCAGAGGTTGCTGCCCCCTAGTCTCAGCTGGGACCGAGGGGCTGGGGTGCCCGCCTGTCACCTGTCCCCGACCCTCGCAGTTGGCTCACCTGACTGTGGTTGTTGTCCCCGTACCTCCCCATCAGGTTGACACGGTGACAGTTCTTGTACCAGAAAGCCCCCTTGTAGGACAGGGCACAGTTGGTGATGGCTGAGTCCGTGTCCTTGTCGAAGGTGGAGAAGGATCTGCCATTGTGGTAAGCCATGGAGTCACCTGCGGAGAGGAGATACGGATCTGAGGAGTCCCAGCACGGGTTTTCCTCAGGGGCTTGAAGGGCAAAACTGGTGTGGCACCTGAAAGATCCTGCGGTCATTGCCCTTGAACCTCAGGCCCAGAATTAGTGTCGAGCACAGGACTGGAGGGGAACCCCCGAGGGTTCATGGCTGTTGGAAGCAGCATAATGTGCCAGAAAGAGGCCTGCGGGTGGCTTTGGAGGGTCCGGCTTTCACTCCACAGTGTGACCTGGCCCACGTCAGGCTTCTAGCTGAGCCTCAGTGTTCTCTTCTAGAAAACGGAACCAGCACATTGATTCCGCCCACCTCAGCGTGCAGTTGGGACAGTCAGTGGATATGAAGGTAGAGGGGTACGCGTAACAGCTGAGATTTTCGCTACTTTGATCATTCTGTTTTGCATTCCTTTACATAATGGAGCTCAGAGAGGGAGAGACAGGACTGATATTTTGAAGCAACGTTCCAAAGGCCTCGGATGCCTGGTTAAGGAGGAGCGACCAGCAGGGAGGTGTGGAGGAAGCGAGGTGCCCTCCTGTGGAGCGCGGGCTGCCGCCAGGAGCAGCTCTACCATGGTCCCCTTTGTGAGGGGACTTTGGAGATGAAGGCAGAGAGAGGCGGGTATAGCCGCATTCCCACTGCTTAGTGACCCCTGCCCGGCCCCCCTCCCGGTGACGATGTCCTTCTTGCCTGAAGCCACTTCACTCAAACAGATATTTATTGCCAGGTAATAAAATGTCAGACCTCTTCGAGGGACACAAGAACGAAAACCATGTCAGCCCCTGGCTCTCTGTGTTCACTACTGCCACGCTGATCTCGCAAGCGCCTGGCCTCTCCTTAGACAGCAAATCTTTCTCTGGAGACTCTCCCCATTATGGATGTTTCCTCTCGGGGCTCAGAGAGGCTGGGGAGGTACCACAGCTTCTGTCTTTTCCGTTTTCATAGACCTAACCAGATGCTACCCCAGAGCAGGGAAGGGTGGGCATACTGTCAGACCCGACCCCTCCTTGTTGCCAAGCACACCTGTCTGCCGACAAGCCCGCCCCCTGGGTCCACCTCGGGCAAATCACCTAGCTTTTCCGGGTCATAGCTTCCTCATCTGTGTCACAGAGACATCCTCCCGGACCAGTGTCCCTGAGAATCGGAAGGGGGTAATGCTTGAGGAACAGCCGCAAAGAGGAGAGGCTTCCTCATAGACCTGGATGCGTGTGGCTTCCTTACTAACTTCTCCTCTAATGCGGAGCTGGTAAAGCACACGGAGGCCGTTCCAAGTTCATGCCATCTGCACGATCTGAGCTAGCTTATGCACCGGACAAGGTCCACAAGGACCATTTGGCAGGTAGTGAGCTTCTGATCATGGGGTCTGGAGGCTGTGGCTGGATGACCCCATGGCAGGGGTGTCCTTGAAAGGATGCAAGCAGCTAGGGAAGGAGTCTATGCCTGCAACCCAGAGTGGGGTCCACAGGCCAGCAGCATCCCTAACAGTGGTAGCACCAGGGAACCCGTAAGAAATGCAGAACCTCAGTGTGTCTGCACCCGCTCATTAATGGGATTCCTGGGGGGTCGTTTGTACAAGAAATTTAAATAAATAAATAAAATTAGATGCAGTGGATTAGGTGAGTCTTCAGGCTCAGCTGATATCTAAAAATGGGTAAGAAAAAGACGTATTGTTCTGATTCCCAACCCTACTCTGTTTTGGTGACCAAAAATATCTACCCCAATCCTAATAAGGATTCCGATATTTGTTGACCTGATCAGTGGATGGATTCGTGAAGGAAGGAATGAGGGAGGAATGAGCTAAAAGCCCAAGGAAGGCTTCTGTGGTTCCGGAGGTGGGGCATGTGGCTGTCCCCTACCTGCGGTCCCGCTGTAGCCCTCCACCCTCAGCTTGTAGCGAGTCTTGGCATCCCCGACGCTGAACTTGTCATAGACGGCGTACGCGGTCTTCCCGTGGTCACGCAGGTCCACCCGGAGCTCGTACTGCCCTTGGGCTGTGATTTGGTGTAGGTTGTCCAGCCCTGTGGAGGACAGGTGAGGGTTACAGAGGACGCCCGAGTGACTGAGGCCGTTGCTTCTACTCCATCACCTGTAGGAGCAGCGGTTGAGCTCTACAAAGAGGTTCGCCTCGCATAGACCGGGCCTTGCGGTCTGGTCTGGTCTTCTCCTCGCTAGCACAACACCAGGTGAAATCTAGGGTGAGCCTCAGGGAAATTCAAGGTGACATCTCTGCCCTGCCCACCTCCTACGGCATCGTGAAGATCAAGGAGATAAGGTGGAGAAAGCACTTTTAACCTCCAAAGCTCCTTGCAGGAGAGAGGCAGTGGATGCTAACGGGATGGGCATTTCCCAGTGAGGGCACCGGAGCACGGAACAGTGGCCCCTGCAGGGAGATTGTGGGAAAGAGCGTGCTGCGCGAATGGATGGATGGGCGGATGGATGGATGGGCGGATGGATGGATGGATGGATGGATGGTGGCTTCGTGGTGTTGTTTGGGGAGATTTCAAGTGGCAGCTCTACTGCTTATTGGCTAGATTCTTGTGAGCACATGACTTCATCCTTCTTTTCCCACGTGCAATCTAGGAATTTTGTAGCTTGCGCAGGTGCTGGGGGTTCCAGGTTATGGCTATAAGGCCCATCCCAGCACCTGGAGCCCAGGATGGAAACAGTTAATAATATCAGTGAAGATGAGTCTGTGTGTGGTTCAGTGAATGACTTCAGTCTAGGCTATGCTTCACGTCTGGTTGTTGGCTCTTCCTGGACCAGATTTTTATTTTTAATGACCTAGAGAATTTAAAGTCTTTTCCAAGGAAGAGTTGGTATCCCGTGTCTACTACCAGAGCTACTGTTTCCTCCTAGGCTCTTTCTCTCCCATGGGCTGTTGTGGGTTAGGAACAACGACAAGGAGGGCAGAAATGGGTACTTGGGATGCACACAGGCAGGGGTGCATTACCAAGCCAGAATTCTTCTCTGCGGTCCCCAAACCCAGCAGCATAGGCTTTCCAGTTGCGATAGAAATCCTCACGTCCATTCTTGCGTCTCAGGAACACCTGGAACATATGAATCAGGGCACATGTTAGGTCTCAGAAGAAAGAGAAGGTGTCTCTCTGGGAGCAAGGGCATCAGAGCTGTGGGAAAAGCACCAGTCCCCAGCTCTATCTGTCACTAACTTGCTGTGTGACTCTGGGCAGGCCACCTCTACCTGAAAAACAGGGATTAAAAATACCACCCAGCTTTGGGTGATTATGATGGGTCAAGATTGGCTCATCACTTGGTCTAAATGCGTCACTCTGGATAGGACGCTGATATGGGGAGAGGCCATGCACACGGGACAGGGGGGATGTGGGCATGCTTTGTACTTTATGCACACTTTGCTCTGAAAAATTAAGTTTATGGGGCCCCTGGGTGCTCAGTCCGTTAAGCATCTGCCTTTGGCTCAGGTCATGATCCCAGGATCCTGGGATGGAGCCCCGCATCAGGCTCTCTGCTCAGCAGGGAATCTGCTTCTTCTTCTCCCTCTACCCTCCTCCCTGCTCTTGCTCTCTCTCTCTCAAAAAAAAAAAAAAATTTATTAATTAAAAAAAATACTACCCAGCTCAAACAGTAATGGGATTGAAATAATTCACATCAAACTCCTAGCACAGTGGTAGACAGCAAATACTAATTAAGCCACGTAATGGGCTCCACGACCACCCTCATTTTTATGCATCACAGAGTTGTTTAAGGATCAGATCAGATAAATTACAAGAAAATTATTTTCTCCTGTTTTTTTCCCCCTGGATTCTTCCCCATTCCTTTGTTTCAGAGACAACTCCTGAGCGTCTCTGGATGACATGCAAAACCTCCAGACATCGGTGTCTGAGTATGTGGGTGGATGTGCCCCCCCCCAACCCCTGCCCTGCAGCCCCAGCTGTGCCCTCTGCCCTCAGGCCCCAGGCCTGAGAGCTGGGGATACTCACGATCCATCCACCCCCATCAGAGGTCATGTCACAGAAGACTTCCAGAGCCTGAGCCTTATCACCATTCAGGTAAATGGTGTAGAGGCCAGAGGTGGTGTCCCCATTCAGCATTGCTTGGGAGCAGTCCCGGGGGAATGGGTACAGGAGCCCAGCTGCAGGATGAGAAGGAAGAGTGGGCCTCTTAGAGCAGGAGGATTGGGGTAGAAGCTTTCAGACTCAGCCCCACTGCACGCTGCCTGGATGTCTAGAGGCAAGCAGCTTGACCTCTCTCCGGCTCCATTGTCTTGTGTGCAAGTCGGGGATAAAGCCTCTTTTGCAGTGGTGCGATGAGGGTTTAGAGGTTATGGATATAAGGCACTCAGCTCCGTCCCTTCTATTCATGGAGGTCCCCAGTGATGTCAGCGGGGTGGGGTTGGGGGGAGAACGGAGCTGCTCTGAGGAGCGAGTATCAGGCTGACCTTGATCTACCTCGAGCAGACCCAGGTCCTGGCAGAATGAACTCAAGTCAGTGGCTCGGTGTGGATCAGGGCACTCTACGGGGCATCTAACAAGCATGCTTTCCGAATTCTTCAGAGGATTTGGGAGCCAAAGACAAGGGTTCTAGTCTTGAACTTGTACTCCTTTGCCTCGGGACACTGGAGAAGTCATTTAGCTGCTCTGAGCCTGGGAGGGACCAAACACGAATGCCTGGGAACCTCCAAGTGCTCTAATGTGATGCAAAGCAACGTCAAACTTGACAGAAACGGGCAATCTTGGGCTGTGCCGAGCAGGTGGGACAGAGAGTTGGCTGTTCTGACCTGACCCCTTCTGGCAAAGGGGACCCTGACTTCTGCAGCTACGTCAGCAGGGGCGCGCAGAGTGACTGGAGCCGCGTGCGAAGGGCAGGAGGCACTGGGATGCCCTCTGAGGCCCCCTCTCCCCCTCTTAGGAATGCGCGCGTCCTCTGAATTCACCAGAGAAATGCCTTGAACGTTTGCCGTCTGCAGACCACACCTGGTGGCCAGGCGTGGGGTTGGCTTTCAGGGGCCCAGAACCCCCGAGCCCAGATCTCCCTCTCACTCATGCTAGAACCTACAGTCATTTCGTCTCTGGGAGCCTCTGCTTCCCCCTTAGAAAACGGGACCTGATGATCCTACCAGCTTGGTGGGAGGACTGGTTTTGATTTTGATCGTGGGCGGGTTTTGTAACGGCCGGCACACTGAGGGAGAAAAAAGGCCCCAGCTTACAGTGAGCCCAGCCCCTGGGCCGCACACTGGGCTAGGGGCTCAGACAGCACAGGGGTCTTGTGAGGAAGAGATACTTGTGAATCCCATAGATGAAGAAACTGAGGCTTGCAGAGTGGCAGTAACTTTCCTAAATCACCCAGAGATGGGGCTTGTGTCCAGAGCTCTCACTACTTCCCTTTCACCACGAGGTCCTTAACCTCCTGCACCCACATTCCTTGGGCTTGCAGGGAGAGGCAGGCACTGATCCTTTTAAGAGATTTGAGGGAAAAACTCAGTCATAGTCAGAGGAGAAGTGGAGGGTTGGTCCCGTCTCACAAAGTTCCATCTCAAAGCCCAGCGGCGCCCCGAGCTCCTTACTTGTGGTAAAGACGGTCTGGACCAGCTTGCTCCTCAGGGGCCCGTTCAGTGCCTGGATCTTGGCCGTGTAGTGGGTGGAGGGGCTCAGCTCCGCCAGGCTATAGGAGGTGGTTTCTGGACCCAGAATGACTTCCTAGGGGCAGAAGAAAGAATGTAATTGTCCTTTGCCACATAAATCCTCGGGGTACTGATGATACATTCATTCACTCATTCATTCACCCATCCATTCATTTCTTCATTCAAAGGGATCCACTGAGTCTCACTCAGTGTCAGGCTCCATGCTCACTTCTGGGACATGAGAGACAGGGGGAAGGGAGCATGAGCAAAGGTCCTGAGGCCAGAAGGGACAGAGGAGGAGGTAATGACCTAGGTGAACCACACTTTGTGCTGGGTGCTGGAATGGCGGAAGAAGTGGGCAAAGACCTGATTACAAAGGGCCTTAAAGTGCCAAGCTATGGATCTTGAAGCTTATCATGATAAGGAATGCGGATTCCCAAAAGGTTTTTGAACAAGTGAATGAAGTGAACCCAGCTTAACTTGGAAGCAAGATGAATCACACAGAGGGCAAAGGGTTTAGATTCTCTTATATCAGTGGTCCCTAATAAGGCTCTTTTTCACTGTCCTCTGGGAAGCTTGAAAATAATACAATGCCTGGGTTCCATCCCGGACTGGCCGCATCATAAGAGCCAGAAGTGGGGCTCTGCCAGGCACATACTGAAGGAGCTCCCAGAGCTGTTCGGATGCAGTCAGCGTGGGGATCTCGAGTCAAGGGACGACTGTGGGAGCTCAGCAGGCAAGAGCAAAGGCCTGAGCCAACCCAGCATGTCTGCTTCTAGAACAGAGATATCCAGGAGAGGCATGTGTGTCCCTCCACCACCAGACCTTTTCGCACTCCCCCCCTGTAGTTTGTGACTGCTCACGGCGCTGCTGTCTGGAGAACATTTGTTTCAGCTTTCAGGAAGTCTTCCTCCTTTTCAAATCCTCTTTCCAGCTTCCAACACCGGTGAATTCACTTTTTAGCAGAGGACCTTGGTGTCTGGGATTGGAATTCAACCTACGCTGCTAGCAAACCTAACCCAGCTGTGCTGTAACCTGCAAACACGGCCAGTGAAGTGTAGACAATACCGAGTCAGTGCGGAGGTCCCGCAAGGTTCTCTTGCATCCTCACGCTGGGCAGGTGGGCTCTCCTGATTCTTCCATGGGGGCGGGGGGGCGGGGGACTGACTTCCAGAGAAGCTGAGGGACCCACTCTCACTCCGTAAGTTGTGGGGGCAGGGGCCAGTCTTACCTCCTGTCTCCCCACAACCTGCCCAGGACTCTCTCCTCCTGCACCAGGTTGATTTTCTCAAGTGAAACATACAGTGCTGGGGACTAGACATGCAAGAAGGTAAGTCAGTAGGCTGACACAGGTGACCCAGTGACCTTTACGTGGCCCTCAGGTCTGGTCCCTGGGGAAGGATCAGCTATTAAGCTGGGTTCATTGAATTACTTGGGGATAAAATTACAACTCAGCTCTCTCAGCGGCTGTGCAAAGTCCTTTTCTAGGCAATCAGGGTAGATTGAAATGAGGCTCAGGACTTGAGGTAAGCTCAGTTCTAGAAAGGGCGCTGGTGAGTCCAATGCACTCATTTTACAGATGGGAACATGACACCCAGAGAAGTTGAGGGACTTGCCTCCACATACACAGTGAGTTAGTCTGTTGTTCTGCCAAGTCAAAGAAGGGCCACGGGAGTAACTAGAGATGTGTGTCCACTTCTACTCAAACATGGCAGATTGGACATACCAGTTTAGCTCTGCTTTCTTTTAGAACGAGAGTGAAGGGACAGAAAGTACAAGTCCATGAGGATGAAGCAGATGACAGATGAGACAGATAGAGGCATGCAACGTCCACAGAATCCTGACAGATGGGAAGGGCTGCGGTGGGGTACCGAGCGAGGGGACAGAGCCCAGCAGGCTGTGGAGAGAGCTGGCCGAGTAGGGGTGGGGGGCCAGCCCGAGGCTGGCTGATGAATGCCTCAGGGCCCCCAGCAAGTTCAGGAACGGAATGTGTACAAAAGCAAAGATGTCTTTGAAGGCCAGTGTGGGGCATGGCTGAACAAAAGTTTGTTTAACAGCTTAAATAAGGAACAGATTCCAAGCTCTCCCCACTCCCCCACCCCGCCCTCCCCAGTTTGGATGACTGTCCTTCCCAGTCCAGATGAAAGGCTGAGGTATACTCTCTGGAGACACTGAGCCAGAAAGAAGACTCTGGATTCCAGTCTGACAGGCCCAGCGGAGCTATCTGGGAACAGAATTAAAGGTGTGTACACCGCGGGGGCCCAGGCTCCTTCTCCAACTCCACTCCTGGCAGCTTGGCTTGAAGGGGTTGGAGGATTCTCTAGGGACGTGGATTAGCTCAAGAGAAAAGGCTTACAGAGCTGCTACTTTCAAGTCCCCCAACAAAATCGCTGGGCACTTGCTTACTCTGTGGTGAGCCCCGTAGCCCCGTTAGTTGGCAAGCCCCGTGTCTGCAGTCGGAACTCCCAATAAGCTGTTTCATTCTTGACTCAAGTACAAAAGGACCATCAGACACTGGGCTGAAGCCTCCAACATGAAAGATAAAGACCCAAACCAAACAACAGCAGTGAAACAGAAAAAGAACGAACGAACTTGGAAGAGACACTATGCAGGTTTTAGAATAAAACAACAGTAACAGGGCACCTGGGTGGCTCAGTGGGTTAAGCCTCTGCCTTCCGCTGAGACATGATCTCAGGGTCCTGGGATGGAGTCCCGCATGGGGCTCTTTGCTCAGCGGGGAACCTGCTTCCCCCTCTCTCTCTGCCTACTTGTGATCTCTGTCTGTGTGTCAAATAAATAAATAGAATATTAAAAAAAAACCACCAGTAGCATATACTCTTAGAGGTAAAGAGGAGAGGATAGGCGGAATACAAACAATACGCTAGAGAAAGACAGATGAGCCTGGAATAAGGAAAAGATTGCAGAAATGTAGAGTGTGCTGACCAAAATGAAAAGTTCAATAATGAGTTCAGAAAATAAAGTTTAGAGATCAAGTTCACTTGTGTGAAAGGAAGGGCTAAAGTTATTTCAAACTGGAAGGTAAGAAAACATGTTAAGGGGCAGAGAATATAAATAACATTTGCCGTAAATAGTATTAATAATTGTTTTCATAAGAACGTGGTGATGTATGTTTCAATATATAATGGAATGATGCCATCTGTGAGATTGTATCTATGGCAAAGATGCTAAAGAAGCCCTTGGCTTTTGCTCAATAAAACATTAAAAGACCATGTACCCAGCTCCTAGAACGTCCTCAAGTCTTGTGAGCAGTGGTTCTTGACCTATCAAAACTGGGAGACTGGTTAAAGGGAGACAGAGAGGCTGGAGATATGATTCAAAAGGTCTGGCATGGCATCCAATCCCTGTTAACTTTTTTGTTTTCAGCTCCCTAGCTGCACTGAGATGCAGAAACAGCCCCGGGGTGATTCTTCTCTCCACTGAGGATCACGTCCAAATTTCAAATGGCAGTGGGGAGTTTATATACTTCAAGATACCTTGACTGTGCCATCGACAGATTCATACACCAATAGGTAGCCAGTGACCGGCGCCCGGGGGGGTCTCCAGGTGAGGAGGGCAGTTTCCGACTGAACTTCAGTAGCAGTCAAGTCTCTTGGAGAATCGAGGTCTGCAGAAGGTAAGTCATCTGTTAGCAAATATGTCAGCAACTCTAGGACAAAACTCCCTTGGCTGGGTTATCAGGAAGCCTGGCTTTCCCTACCATTCATCTATATGACCTTGGGCCGAACCTTCCCCATCTGTAATGAGGAGGCTGAGTCATGTGATCTCTAAAGACAGAATTCTCTGTGGTTCGTTTCATCCTAAAGGCCAGATTTTCCTGAGCCCAACACACTCTAGATTGGCCTTGGGTGGATTTGGGGAGAAAGACACAGCTGGGAACATAATTCCCAACCCCTCTTGGTCCTGAATAAGCGGGCAGATGAATGCTAATATTGGCATTCACCCTTACCACAAGGGGATGCTTCTTCACTTTCCCTGCCTGCTGCAGTTTGCAAAAAGATCTCAATGTATAAAAACCCAATGGACATCTAGGAAAACATGCCTGAAAAATCCTTCTCTTAAAAATATTTCCCTGCCTAGAACAAGGATCATTAAATACTGGGTTGAGGGCCAATGGGCACTGGTTTTACACTTTAAAAAAGCCCCCATCTTAAAACCATTTCCTAGTCCATGGGGAGAACGTGGTCATTTCAGTTCAAAAGGAAATGGTATGTTTCTTGAGGTCCCGATTGAGTGGGCACTGGTGAATTTAGCTGATGCTGATGTTATCACATTGCAAGGATCTGACTTAAGAAAGAAGGGGCTGGAGATCATGGCCGTTTAAGATGGAGGCTGTGGGTGGGCTGCTTCCAGCTCCCGCGTCTCTATACCTGTTGTGAACTTGGCAGTGATGACGGAGCTCTTCTGGGGCCCTTTCTCTGCAAAGATCCTCAGTGTGTACTCCGTGGCAGGCTCGAGGTTGGTTAGAGGGTACTCCACCGTGTTCCCGGACACTGTGCGCGTAATTTCTGGCACTAAACATGAAATACACACACCGAGGCGGTTACTGCTCCCTGTGCGAGCCATCAGCACACTTGGCACATGGCGTGCACACCTACTTCTGGCAGAAACTTTCAGTGACCCTGCGGAAAAGCAGGTCTGATTTCTGAAATGACTCACGCCCTGTTCTCTCTCTTGATCGCTCACCTCATACACAAAGGATTTATCATATGGAGACTGGATTTTTCCAGGCATCAAATTGGGAGGAAGGGGACTTGGGGGTCAGGAGATGTTGCCATATGGTGCTGGCTGGGGGAGGTTTGCCTCGGAGGCTCAGGAACCAGCTGGAAGAGAGCTGCAGTTAACGTCTCCAAGCCTCAGGCTGTCCAGATTTAATGCTACTTGCTCTCCCCTCTTTTTCACTTACTCTTAAGTCCTTTTATAATCTGACAAACATTAGTTATTACATCACGAGGCTGGAGAACCACAAAAATCGGGCAACTGCAGATACACTTGAGCCTCGTTACTGCATCTCAGACCCATTGGGTCAAGTCCAGTGGTGGAAACCAAAGCATGGCGCCAGGTGGGTGTGTTTATTTCCTGATCACAGGTGACCCACCACCTGGGCTGGCCAGGAACTGAGAGATTTCCCAGGGCGTGGGACTTTCAGTACTGGAACTGGGATGAGATGATCATCTTGTTTCTCACCCACAAAACTGCCTCTCCTGGACCAGGCCCTTTTCTAGGTATGCCTCTACTAATCCCATATTCCCTGTGAATGATGCTCTGGTTCACTGTAGGTATACCACCAGCTTGCCCTGACTCAGAGTTTGCTCATTGGGAATATTTAAGAATTGAAGATATGAATGAATGAATGAATGAATGAATGAATGAATGAATAGAAGAATAAAAAGAGTAAACCCCCAAATCTCTCTTCCCTCACTCTCCTGCTTGCTCTATGCCCATAAAGAACTCTCTTAGGTAGTGGCCCAGGGGTGAATGCAGACTTTCAGAGGCCCCAGGCACGGGTCACAGTGTCCCTACATGTTGTCACTGCACGTAAAACAATCCTGAACTGTAAAATAGGAAACTTACATATGCCTTGGGATTCAGATAGTGAAGTCTTTTTCTAGAGTAGCTCATTACAAAAGCATGCATTCATTCTCTGAAAAACAATCTCTTTCTCTTCTCTCTTACTTGTATTTGATCTTATGTTTTGGTGGCTGTGATGTGTTGGTGCCCAAACCAGTGTTTAATCAGACAACTAAGCAGATTAATTAGCACAGATGCCTGCAAACATGAGGACAAAAATTTTCTGATTTCTCAATTGCATCTGTTACCTCCTCTGTAGCCTCTAAGAGGCCCAGGCTCCCCAGTGCCTTCTGAAATAGCCTGTTTATGACTATGGATTCTGAACTCATTCTTTGAAAGAGATGGGAGCTGCGGCCTAGAGAGGGAGGCTCATGGTGACAGGCAGGGAGACTAGCAGGAGAGGGTGACAGGCTGGGGGAACACGTGCATGCTGCAGATATGCCCTTCGTTTTCCTTCAGATGGCCTACCAGCCTTCCTTGGTATAACCACAACATTGATGCCCTTCACTTGTCAATAAGCAGGGGAGGATGGGTGAGGCCTCCCTTGCTGTCCTCTGGCCAGGCCCTCCGCACTGGCCTATCCAGCCCCGGCTTCCGCCCATGAGTCTATTCTGAGAACCATAAGGACATCACTGGCCTTCCCAAGCTACCCATGTATTTTTGCCATCCTGAGCCAAACATGACAGGGAGGAGGGAGAACGACATAACAGACACTCCTTCTGGTGGGGAGGGTCTTAGACATGGCTTTACCTCTCTCCCCTGTGTAAGAGATGATGTAACTATCCACGGGGGCGATGGCTGGCTGCCACATGGCCAGGGCTTCCGTGTCGGTGATGTTGGCTGTCACCAGGCCAGATGGGCCATCCAGAGCTGCAAAGAAAGATGATGATATGTTGGAGAGCTAGGCCGTGGTGGGGTCAGACATCAGCCCACAGCTGTTTTGCTCTCTCACTGCTCCCGGACTCCTGGGGTTGGGACGCAGTGCCCGGTGTGTGCACAGTTCCACATCCTGACTCTGGAGTGGGGACGCCCTGGGTTTGAGTCATGATGCCTTCCCTTGCTGCCTGGGCTCTCTTGGGTCTCTGTTTCCCCACTTGTGCAAGGGGCATCCTCATTCTGTCTGGCTTTATCCTCAGTGATACTCTGGGGCTCACACAATAGTGGAGGTGGAAAGGAGCTATATAAACATGATGGGGGTGATCCCTGTGGTTCATCACTGTTCCCAGGGCAAGAACTTACAAAACCGGGAGCCTCCCAGAGTCAGGGCTGCTGGAGGCTCTTCTGGGCTTTGAGTAAGAGCGCCAGTTAGGGGGCTGGTGGGCACTGTGGAGCCCCAGAAGCTGGCGGTCCCCGGTTCTAGTGTGCCTTCTCTGCCGAGGGTCTGTGTGCCCTTCTCCAAACCTCATTTCTTCAGGTGTCTCAGGGCTGCTGCTAGAAGGATGAGCGAGGCGCTGCATGTGTGGAATGTGCTGGGGCAATGCTCGCTCACAGCCGCTGCTATTAGTAACATGGCTGTTAATTAACATCACTGGCGTCTTCGGCGTGATTCCCGAATGACTTGTACTGACAGAGGACGCTGGCCCATTTAACCGGCCCCTGCGACGACCCAGCATCCCTTTCTCAGAAGTTAACATAAATAGGACTATGATCCTCTCACATTTGCATTTATGACTCAATTATTCCAGGACAATGGCCCTGGGAGGCTGGAGGGCAGCTGTCATGAGCTCATTTCAGAGATGAGGCTCCTGAGCCCCAAGAGATGCAATGACTGGCCTGAGAAGCAGGCGGAGGCAGGGTACTTTTGGGAGCCCACATGGTCTGCTCCAAGCTCCTTCCTGCTTCAGCCTATCTGTACAGAATCTCCTTTAAATGCCCAGGACAATGGGCCTCGGGAGGGAGTGCACCCACTGTCTGCAACCGGAGAGCCCATGAATGAAGAATTCTACGGGGGAAATACGGGCCTGTGTGGAGGGCAGAGAGGACTCTGGGTTCAGATGGGATGTTATAATTGCATATAATCAACTCTTTTCGACTATTAGGGTATTTTTAAAATTTCCTATGAGGCCTGTTCTTTGGATCCCTTAATGGATTAGACTGGATAATTGCTCTTCTATCAAAGGATAAATTGTTCAGAGACATGGCTGCCTGAAGAGAAATTTTCCACTTCATTCTCCCTCAATGCAATTCATTATTTCCCCCTCCTTACAGTATGTTGCACAAATCAGGTTATAATAGGAAAACAATCCTCTATTTTAGAAGAACACGGGGATTGGAGTGAGAATGACCTAAGTTCAAATTTGCTCCAGCATTTAGTAGTTCGGTGGCCTTGGCCAAGGTATTTCTTTTCCCTGGATCTCAGTTTTTTCCTCTGTAAAATGGGAACGGTAGAAGGAATTTTCATGCTTTAAACGCAAAGGGTTTAGTAACAGTGCCTGGCATGCAGGAGCTGCCCAATCAGGAATAGTTACTTTAAAGCAATCCCCGTTCTCTGTCTGTGTGAGGCACTTGCTTGAAAAGATTCCCGGTGGATTCACGTGCACAGTCATTTACATTTACAGGCTGTTTTAAATAGATCATGTCATAAATTAAGGCACCCTGCAAAGGAAGCAGAGTTGTACCCATTTTACAGAGCAGGAAACTAGATCCTAGAGAAATTAACCGAGAGCTCACGTATCTCTAAGTGGTAGACTTGGCATTTCAATGTAGGTCAGTAGGACTCCCAAACTGTGTTCTTTCTTCTACACTAACCCAAGAAATGAGGGCCCAGGGCAGTGAAGGATGAAATCAAGGTTACCCTGCCTGTAAGAGGCCAGGGACCAGAAATGAGGTCTCTGGTGCTCCAAATTCACTCCATTTCCCACTAGGATTTCCCAAATAAAAGAAGTTTTTCATCTGCTGAGTCACAAGCAATCGTGCATAAGGTGAGAGAAACACCTGTGGTGAAAGATCCCGAGATTGGTTCGCTTTCCTCGAAGCCCTTCATGGCGACGACGCTGACAAGGTACTCTGCTCCCGGTAAGAGCCTCACTAGCCTTGTTCGAGTCTTGGTTCCATCCACCGTTACCACTGAAGGTGTCCCTGGAACACGGCAAAAGCAAGATCGGGAATGGTGAACCTCACTGAAACTTGCTGTTGCCCCAAGAATGGGTGTATCTGATTTGGAAACGAAACTATATCTTGATCCAGTACCATTTTCTTGACTTCCTCTCATTTGCTCCTGCCCTCTGGCATAAGAGAAGACGTCTTACTTTTTGTATAATGCTTTTTTTCCATCCATGCAGATGCCAAAAACCCAGCCAGGAGGGGAAAAAAACATGAAGTCACAATGTGCTAAAAATGGCAAGTTTCCGTTCAGTAGAGAGCTGGCGTGTTTTTATTTATTTATTTTTCCCCACAAAGAATATGAAAAGCTCATCTATATATGTATATCTCATCTATTTAACCCATTATCTTAGCTTTGGAGTATACAGACTCCCTTCCCAGCAGACAGCCTACTCTTTTAAGGAAAGAAGATGGTCACAGTCAAGAGTGTGCTCTTATATTTATGAAGAAGGCCGCAATTTCTGTTTCCTAGAATTTCAGGGCTGGTAAAGGGCTTATATACCAGCAAGCCAAACTTCTATAGAGCTGTTACAGCCTTGCTCTGAAGAGGTACCAGCCATGCTTTCTGGACACACTACCACCTGCCAGAATGTCTTTGTGCAGATCTGACGGAGCATCCTCCCTGCCCCTATCACGGTCTTTGTTGTGGCCTTGTGTGTTGAACTAGAACTCCCAGTTCCACTAGCAAAGCCACAACTCCCCATCTGCACTGAGACGGACACATCTGAGGACCAAAGGGTAAAACATCACATACATGCAGGTCAGGATCAACTTTTCAGAAGAGTGTGCTCAAAGAGAAAAGGACCAGTGTATTCAGAGTCTCTGCCATTGTGTGAAAACAACACTGGGGTCCATTTCTCATAGGAGTAGAGGGGTTTCAAGGCCGGAGAGGGTCTTCATAAAATGACCCTTTGCAAGGCACTTCCTCCTAGGATCTTACAGCCTTTTACAAATGAAATCTACAGAGATGGTCTCCAACGGAAGGAAGTAATTTTCTTTGGTCCTATTTGGGAGGCTGGGAGTTATGAGAGTCTCTTCACTATCCTACTCAAACCCTCCAGGGGCTGCTCCTCCCCCCACCCCCTTTCCAGGGCCCTACCTCCTGCAATGGGCACGTAGGTAACCCGGAAGCTCTCCACCTGGGCAGAGGGTGCCATCCAGCCGACTGCAGCCGAATCTTCAGTGATGTCTGAAAAACGGATCTCCTTCGGAGAGCCCATGGCTGTCAAGGAGAAAGCACATGAGAAACCCAGAAACAGTCAACTCTCTTGCTCATCAATGATTCTTTCTGGATTCCTTATCTAAGAAGACTCAGCCTCTAGAGTTAGTGTCTGAGCCAAGCCTTGAGGATGGAGAACGTGGTGATCTGTGGTCAAGTTGTGACTTGACAGAGACAACTGGTCTCTCATTTAGGCCCAGGGCCCAGGGCCGTAGAGCTGGCACTAGGTTTTGTTCAAGTAGAATGTTAACACCACAGCTGATACCTGAGGAAGTGAAGCTGGGTGGTTTCACAGCTTGGAATATGCCATCCTGTCATTCCTCAGTTGTAGCATTTCCCCCCCCAAACCTTTGCTTTCTAGTTCCTTTTATTAAATGACTCCAAGACTTGACAATTGTGCGGTGCTTTGTAACCGATAAGGATTACTCCTCATTTAGAAACCCCTGAGAAGAAGGTGTGGTTGTAACCATTTTACTGAGGAGGAAACTGAGGCTTGGTTCACTGATGCATGTTGCTGTGGTGTGACCTTTCTGGGCCCAGGACCGGGCAGCAGAGCCAGCGCAGCCCGGGGATCCTGGAAATAGCATTGACATGGAAATTGACCTCGACAAACCCATTCCCAGAACTGGATGGAGGTCCAGAGCCTGGAGAGCAAGCAAAGTAAACACAATACCTCCTGCACATGGGTCTACCTGTGGGGAGAGCCTTGCCCACGGGTCAGTTTCTGCTACATAAATACCTCCCCCCAAAACCCAGTTTCTGCTGGCTTTTCCTATGTATTTTTTGGCTTAGCTCTTTGCCCTCTTCAGCTGACCATATTTAACCAGAGAGATCAGGAAACAATTTTCAGGTCTCCGGGGAGCTCATTTCCTCATCTTTTCCCTCTCCAACCCACTTGATCATTAAGTTTTAAAACCCACAGCCCACATGGGGGAGATGTTTTTCCCCCTCTCCATTTCTGTTTCTCTCCTCTTTTGGCTTTCTCTTGTGACCTTTCCTCCTGGTAGTCAGACTCTGTGGCTGCCTGGGGTTCTGCCCTTTCCTTGGAACCAAGCTTTGAAACCGCAAGGGCTCTGGAGCCTGGAAGATCTTGAATACCACGGAGGGCTCTGGCAACCTGGGGCGGTTCCCTTCACTTCTGTGAGCCCCGGTTGCTCCATCTGTCCAGTGGGAGAAGTCATGCCCACCTACGGGAATATTTTTCAGGATTAGCAGAGCCAATGGGTGTAAAACCCCTAACAGAATCTGAAAGAGAGTAAGAATTCAGTAAAAGTGATTTTTCTGTCTTTATTTTCTTCCCCATATAATTCTTTTTCCCATGGGCTACCCTGATTTTGAAGCAACTCCCAGGAAAGATCTGGATAAGGTTGGCTGAAAATAAAACTCAGTGAGCTGTGTGAAAGCAGGCACTGGGGCTCTCCTGGGGCTAGCCTGGTCCAGGCCGCCCTTCGCTCTGACTGCAAGCCTCAGCATGTTTTAGATGGATCTCTGTGGCCACAGCCTTTTCCTCTAGATGCCAGGTTTTCTCATCTACAAAATGACAATATTATCTGCCCTGTCTTAGAAGACTTCAGAATTCGTAGCGTCATACAGTGTGCGCACCTGAGGGCCATACTTCATCAGAATGGCAGCAGGGAGATAGCTTTGCTTAATAACCTGATGGAATGGCCTGGGAGTGATGGGAATCCAGTCTCATGCTGTACTATTTTTGGATGATAGGCCTTTCTCCGTGTGAAAGACTATGTGTTATTTTAGCATATCTCCTTCTGTCATAAATAGCACCCATAAGCCTCCAGCATCACAGAAGAAGAGATGGTCAATGGGAACCTGAAGACAGAGCCTCCCACAGCATCTAAATCATTCTATTGAAGAGCTGGGAGACATAAGCAAAACGATGCCTCTCTTTTCCCAACTGGATGCTTGGTTTTCAATAAAAACTCCATTAGGGAAACATTTGGAGTTGCTAAAAACTCCCAAGGAGGTAGAAGAGGGCTTCTATCTGCAATTTGCATAAAAAGTTGCCATGCCCAGGGGCACCTGGGTGGCTCAGTGGGTTAAGCCTCTGCCTTCAGCTCAGGTCATGATCTCAGGGTCCTGGGATCGAGCCCTGCATTGGGCTCTCTGCTCAGCAGGGAGCCTGCTTCCTCCTCTCTCTCTCTGCCTGCCTCTCTGCCTACTTGTAATCTCTCTCTCTGTCAAATAAATAAATAAAATATTTTTTAAAAAGTTGCCATGCCCAAATCTGGAGCAAATGTCCATTGCTTTAATGATGTGGCCATGGAAAGTCATTTAAAAAAATTTATTCTCCCTTCAACATGTTTTTACCAAATACTTAATATGTCCCAGGTCCTGTATTAAGCTTTGAGGACAGCTACTGGAACCAGTATGGCTTAAGAGCAAGGATTTGGGGGTTAGGCTGACCTGGGTTTGAATTCTGTTCTGGATTTCCGAGCTAAAAACACATTACCCCCTTAGTCTCAGTTTCCCCAACTGTGAAGCAGGGCTGAGTGTGGCGCTCCCTTGGTCTGGCTGTGTCACGGTGACTCGCGTCGTAGAGCAAGGATTAGGTTCCAGGGACTCTCCCCAGAGGCTCTAGGCCCAATCGATGTATGCGCCGCCCCGCCCCTGACCACCCTCTCTGCCGCTGGGCACTCAGGGCTGGCCGCTGGTGCTCTGGGAGTGAGAGGAGAACCTGCAGCAGCTTTGATGAGGATAAAGAGGAACAGAACATCCCAGAGAAGAGTTTACAACTACGCAGAGAAAGAAAGAAGAAGGAGGATGGAAAGACAAGAGGGAAACTTCATAAAACACATGAGGTTACAATGGAATAAGACATATTTGGTCTAATGGAGTCACCTGTCCTGTCCTTTCCAAGTACGGAGCAAGGGACGCAGGCACATGTGGAGCCGCGCGCGCACACACAAGCACGCACTCTTACTTCTCGTTGGCTTTGAAATACAAATTCCCAAAGTAAGAAATCAAAGAAGAGCTTTTCTGAAAGAGCAGGGTCTTTCTTTCTCTTTTTGGTTCTTACAAAGAGAAAAAAGAAAAAAAAAACCCTCTTGATTATTCCTTCTTTTTTTGGCTTTAGAACTGCAGGGCCTCTAGCAAAAAAGATTGGCAAAACAAAAGCAGTGATCAGAAGTAAACGCTGAAAGGCAGTGTTTACAAACCCAGCTCAAAATCAGGCTCGGACTGTGATCTGAGGTTGTTTATGCGCAGCCACAGGGAGGAGGAGACAAGGACCCGCATCCCATGGACAGGCTGTCCAAGCTACTAAGAAACGGTTTTTCCCCCGTCTGGACTGCTGTCTGCACTTCGGCGTTTCCTCCACACCCACAGATACTGATTACGGTTTCTGTAGGTGGCTTCTCTGAGTTCCGAAGGTCCTGTACCTTGACGCGGTAATGCACCCACCTCTGCGCACAGAGTTTTTGGCTAATGTGGTGCTTTTCAGAGACGGCAAGGGAGCAGGCACATGTGTACAATGTGTACAATGAGGTACACTCATTGGTTCTCTGTCATCCAGCCTGCTTACATGTAATTGTATTAAAGTAAGTATTAAAATACAATAATAAAATAGTATTAAAATAGCTGCGTTTGGGTTCTACACCAAACCTGGTCATGTGACGTGAGGCAAATCACATCTTTCTGCAGGAGCAGAAGAGGCTGGGCTACCCCCTTCCTTGGTCCCTTTTACCTCTCCCTGTGCTTTTGTGATTCTTTCTTCTGATTCCTCTTGAAGCAGTCTCTCTAGGGAATGCTAGTTTCTCCTTGTCCCTTAGTTTCAGGAAGGAATTCACCACGCCTGTTATAGGTCTTTCCCTCTAAAGGGTCCTGTTACCAATCAACTTTCTTTTTCCTCCTTGAAACAACTCATAGGGAAAAGGGTTTGCATTTTCCCCTCTAGTGCCGTTTAGAGCTGCTATGGAGTATCTATCCTATAAAATCATGAACGTCACGAAGAGCAGCCTGTTGACCTTGCCAGCTCCCTCCTTTGATCCTTCCGGAGCACGCAACGGATTATTCACACATTGCATCTGATAAATATTCATCTTTATAGGTGGAGGTACCACTTCTCCATTATCCCCTGCACACTGTAAGGTCAAACATTTGCCCAGAGGTACCTCTGAATCAAAAAAAAAAAAAAAAAAAAAAAAAAAAAAAAAAAAAAAAAAAAAAAAAAAAAAAGATGCGATAATCGGCTGAAAGAAGGGTCTTTGGAATTTAAAAACTGCAATAATTGTCGTGATGATGATGTATTAATGAAAATAATGCAACTCCAGATAGCTTTCATTTACCAAGCCCTTGCTATGCACCAGACCCTCTGCTGTGGGCTTGCTATGAATTATCTCATTCAATCCTCAAAAACCCCATTAAATAAATGACATCCTGCTCCTCTTGCACGAAGGCTCAGCCAAATTTTCCACACTCACACCGTCTGTAATTAAAAGAGCTTGGCTGCGTTCAAAGCTCTTGCAGTTTCCCAGCCCTGTGAAAGAAGACCCCCCGCGTCAACGACTTTTCTCGGTTCTCTCCTGTGGAGGTACGGTACCTGTGGTTGCTAAGGCACGGACCGGTTGGGATCGCCTTCCACTGCTTATTCCATAGAGTTCAATCTCATACTCAGTGGCCTCTCTGAGACCAGTTATGTCCCTGGTTCGTTCGGGGGCAAGTAGGGTTATTTCCAGTGGCTCAGATTGCTTTTTGGTATCTCTGATTTTGAGAACAAAACTGTCGAAGACCCCTTCATCAGCTGTCCAGGACAGACGGAAACCATCTGGGGTGGCATCTGAAACCAGAAGGTTGTCCACCTCCGGCTCGGCTTCTAGAGGAGGAGAACATGGTGGGAGGAGGAGAGAAAACATCATTTACCTGCCCATGCAGCCTTCTTCTGTGG
>PISX010014736.1:0-51990 GCA_004024625.1 Mellivora capensis
TTAATGCAATCCCTATCAAAATCCCACCCATTTTTTTCAAAGAAATGGAACAAATAATCCTAAGATTTATATGGAACCAGAAAAGACCTCGAATAGCCAAAGGAATATTGAAAAAGAAAGCCAAAGTTGGTGGCATCACGATTCCGGACTTCAAGCTCTACTACAAAGCTGTCATCATCAAGACAGTATGGTACTGGCAGAAGGAGGAGGAAAACCGGGCATTACAGGAACAGGGAAGCCAATGGAGGAAGTTCCACAGGAAACTCCCAGTTAAGCCTCATCTGTTGCTGATGAAAAACCGAACTGAGAAGGTGTGGTTGAACTTGGCTGGCAAGAGGTGATCTCAGTGGTAAGGCTTCAGTAAGAGCTGTTTGTAGCCTTTGCTTTCTGTTTTAGGTATGTAGATGTCCCCCTTCAATTTGAATAGTGTTTTGTAGTTTACAAAGCATTTCCACCTTGTAGTATTAGTAAACATATTTTGAACATAGTTTAAACATAGTTTGAACATAGTTTAATATAGGAACATAACTCCAAGTGAAAACTATTTAGATTCATTAAAAAACCAATGGACTATTCGCATACCCTTACAGCAAGTAGTATAAATATAGATGCTATCTTGTATTTCAGCAAAATAAAAGCAAAAACAATGAATTAGAACATAATTGGGGGAAATGAAACTCTTAGTTCATACATGTAATACTATCTTTTGTTTAAGCATTTGCACTCATTTTTCCTTTTAGAAAAGTGCCTTAGAAGAATTTATCCCTGTTTTATTTTGCAAATACAAAAAAAAAAGTTTTCCACAGTAGAGATGGAAAAATGAAACATTTACTCTGATCCCATCAGTTGTCACTGCTCTACTCCCCCAATCTGTGTGTGCCTTTGGGGGAAGATGTCACTGCAGGAGGGCCACTGCTCAGCATCACCTGCTGAAACTTTCTTCATTTTGTATTGATTTCGGCTTATGTGTGAAGCGTTCTCTTAATGAGGCTAGCTAGAGAATGCTTATGCATCCCCCCTGAAGATGGATCTTAAGTGATGAAAGCGTGGTCACTGCCACAATTAATAATTGATTAATAAATTGTTTGGAAAGTATCAGGTGTGGGATGTGGGCAGTGGAGCAGAAGTGCATGCATCTTTCTTTGTCACCATGACTGGCTACAGAGAACGTGTTTAACTAGGACAGATGGACAATGCAATGCTTTCATACACTGTGCTTTGGTGTGTAAGCTATTATGATAGCTTTTAGAATTATGATAGCTTTTTAGATTAGATTAAATCATTGTTGCCCTGTTCCCTGTCCCTCTGAGGGAGGAATGAGCTGAGGAACCCAAATGGGGGCAAGGCATTTTTTTCTAGTATCCACTCTGTGTCAGCTGTGTGCTGTGTGTATACAGACCTAACTCCTGCCTTCTTGGTCTGTATAGGCAGGTGAGGGGACAGATATTAAGCAATATCCCAAATAAGTGTATAAGGGCAAACCTTCAAGTGTACTCTGAGAAAGACCAACAGGAGTGCCTAATAAAGGTTTGTGGGTCACAAAATTTCCCTCTAAGGATGAGTAGCTGCTAGCCAGGTAGGAGCAGGGCAAAAAGAAATTCAGGCAGAGGTAAGCACACATGTGAAGCCCCCCAAGAGGGAAAGAGCTCGTGCTCTGGAGGAAGGGAGAGAAAGGAGAGGTGCCAACTGGATGGGAAGAGCTGTTGGTGGGGTTGTTGAGGCCAAAGCATGTTGAGGCCCCCTCCTGCCCATGGAGGCCATGCTGAAGATCATGCATTCTACTTTTCTTGCCATGAGAAGACTTTGCAGAGTCTGAGCAGAGCGTGACATGACCTGTTTTGTAGCCAGTGAGGCCCACTCTGGCTGCCATCTACAGAATATTGCGCACCTGGCGAGAGCAATTAAGATACTATTGCAGGTGTCCAGGTGGGAATCCTGGTGCTTGGGCCAGGCAGTTAGGGGTGGAGATGGGTAGAAATGAAAGGACTTCAGGAATATTCTGATGGTAGAATTTATAAAATTGCTGATAGGTTAAAGAGTAAGGGAGAGTAAGGTTAAAGGGTAAGGGAAAGTAATCCAAGGTTATTCTTTTGATCTTTAGCATGAGAAACTGGGTGAATTTTAATAGATGGGGAAGATTAGTAAGAAGCAGACTTGGTAACTTTGCTTTGACTTTTTTCCAGTAAAAGACATACCAGACGTAAAGTATATTTTAGAGAGATAACTGGATGTCATTGTGATATGTGTTATTTATCCAGCACTGTGCTGGACACATGTTTTTGGAGTTTAGAAAATATGGGCTTTCTTTTCCCCTCTTCTGTGGCTGTAGGCTTTTTGTATTCTGCTTAGCTCACACCAGACCTAATGGACCTCCTGAATTTGAATAGCCAGTCTGTCTGCAAATGGGCACACGCATCCAAATATGTGTAGTCTCAGAGCCTGCTGGCAAGCAGCTTTGGGGATAGCATTTTCAGTCCTGACCAAGGAGGTCTAAAACTACTGGCTGCACTGCATGGACCATTTATTACTCAGTTTCCTTCTACCGTGATGTCCCAATACTGATTCTGTCACTGGGAGACTCTTCAAGGCCCGAAACGCTCTCTGGTCCTGCAACTACAAACCATTGCTCGCCTTCATGGTTCCTTCTCTTGTGAGTACATCAGACTTAAAGATGAGATTTTCTTGAGAAACATTTAAAAAATTGCTTTTGTTTATTATTATTATTGTAATTTCTTTCTAAAGAAAAACTGTGGAGCAGATGATAGACATGCTTCCATGTCTGTGTAGATGGATCTGAGTTAACCTTGATGCCAGTTCAAGGCCCAGTTCATAGATGAGTGTATATTCTGCTCTTGTCTTTGGCTTCCTGGATTTCACCACACATGAGAAACTGGATGAACTGTAGGAAGACTGGCGAGAAGCAGATCTGATAACTTTGCTTTGATCATTTTTCCAGTGAAAGACCTACTGGGTATAGGCTGATATTAGGGAGACAAGTTGATGTGGGTTGTGTTATGTCTCATGTGTATACTGACTTGGCAGTCTTTGGGAAATGGAGTTAAGACTTAAATCCAGGGTCACCAATTTGGACATGAAAAGGGGCTAGTAGGTAAGGGAACTGAGTGAAGTAGACAGAAGAAAACTCACAAAGCACCCTTGATTTCACTTCTATTTTCTCACCGTTGAAAACTGGGAATGGGTACTTGTCTACTCTAGGAAGTTCTTTCGGCATAGAACTGTGGGAAGGGAGAAAAATGCCCTCTGTGCTGTGCAAACAGTGCGGAGTAGTTTTATATGGTTTAAAGGGGGAGCTGTTATTAAAACGCACACAACAACAACACCAACAACCAAAAAACCTCAGATTGGAAATCTGCATTTAAAAAAAAATGTGAAACCTCCCTACTTAAAAATGCTGGCTCACACTTATTAGGACACTGCTAAGGTAGACAATGTATTTGCAGACCAGATGAAGTTGTGGGCTGCCTTTTTACAACCTTTGACTGGTGGGGTCAGCTCTGTGATTCCGTTTAATCATTTTGTCTTATCATGAATGCTTTTCTTATTATGATGGAGAATATCAGGAAACATACCAGCTTGTTGCCCTGATTCCATTTAGGTCTGCCTTGATTAAATCTGTGTGTGAGGAGTGGGCCGTGGGCCTGGCCCTGATTCTGGAAGGCAAATACTTGTGCAGGGGGCTAGAATTCTCTAAATTTGGGTAGAATCTGGACATTTTAAAGCTTTCTGTCATGTTTCTGTGAAATTTTTTCATGTGTCTCCATTGTTCAAGTCTGTCTTTTCCACTGGTTGTCTAAGAGTTTGTGTAACTTATGGACACTACTACTTTCTGTGATTGGAGGGCAACAGTGTTTGCTCTCGCTTACGAACTTTTGCACATTTGTACCTGCCTTTCTTGTGGGTGTGAACTTCCCTGCTCCAAGAATCCTCCAATTCTCCCTAAAAGTGGATCACTTCCATCCCCCTGCGCTTTCCTCCACAATGTGCTATTGTCTGCTATTTCACTCTGAAGGGTGGAGCCTTATTTTTCTGTGTTTCCCAGGGAAATTTTTGGATTCAGTTCACTACATCTTTCTAAAGTTTAGCAATTTCCTGACACATGTCAAAGACCAGTAAATAAAAGTTGAATGATTTTGAGTCAATTAATGACAGGCTCATAAACCAAAGAAGTTCCACAAAATCATTAGCACATTGGGATTCTGTTGAGTAACTAGCTAAGACTTTGAGTTTGATTGAAAAGGTAAGCACTGACCTTTCAGCCACTATTTTTTTTTTTTTTATCATTATTATGGTCACATATCAAAGGGAATGTAAAGGTTCTTCTCTTTTTGCTTTATGGCAAAGAATATTATTTAATTCCCCATCATTACACCCTTTAGTCCTGGTTCTAGACATTATCAAGGAGAATTATTGCAGATGCCAGGATAGCACTTCCAAATCTATATTTTATGCACTCAATTTCTGAGGATGGTTAGAACAAAGATTTTGTTCTCCTTTCTCTTCTAAAATTGTGAGCTTGCTGTGATTTTTTTTTTCCAGAAGATATCTGCATGTTTCTCTGGCAGCTGAACACACCCATTTGGGTTTAGAATAGGAATTGTCAGGGCTAACAGACCCAGAATTTGAGAAGCCTTGACCAGCACAGGAGAACATCTTTTTGCTAAGAGCACTTGGAAAAATCCAAGGCTTATAGGTGATTTTCAAGTTGATAGACTTCTGTGTAGGACCATGAGTGTATTTCATTTATTTTGTTAATTGAATGTCATGGATACTTGGTACTTTTTAGAAAGATAACAGGGTAAGTCACATTGCTGGATTCTGCACCCCGTGTAAATTAGCAGCTGTCAGCGTGCTATCTTGTGCAGAGTGTGCACAGTACAAACGTGTCCTCGCTTCCGGCTGTTGCCATCTTTGCGTCTTGTGTGAATGAGGGTGCTCAGCCATTTTACTGCAGTCAGTCATTAGTAATCTTTAGGGCCACTTTATTCTTCTGCTGAGGACAAGGAGAACACCATTGGCAGTCTTTTCAGAACTGGCTGGCATCTGTGTCCAAAACAAACAATGCCCATTGCTGTGGAGTAAATGGTGAGGAAAAAGAAGCTGTGGAGGGTATAGTTATACAGCGATTACCAGTGTGATGCACAACGTGTAAGCCTAGTAGACATGGTTTTAAATTAGGCTTCCGTCCAAATAAGTTGTCTCTCAAGTTTTTAGAAGTTTCAGCTCAGAGTAGCTGTGACCACTGTCATGGAACAACCACAGCTTAGGAAGAAGTTTTGGCTGTTCCACATTTAAGTTTAGATTCATATATATATATATATATATATATATTTTTAATATTAGAGGGTTTGGAAGTAGCCTAATTCAGTTCTCTCTCAATCCCTATAATGGACATAATGGACTGGTAATGTTTTTGTTCTCAGGCGGCTGTCCTGTGCGCTGTGAGATGTTTAGCTGCAGTATCCCTGGCCTCTGCCCACTACAGGTCTGTAGCACCTCCTCCGGCTTAGTTGCGACAGCCCAGACTGCCTTCTGACATTCCCATTTGTCGCCTGAGGAGACGACCAAGAGGGCAGAGTCACCCCCGCTGAGAACCACTTACCCAGTTCAGCCTGTTTTGTAGAGGACAGATCAGAGGCCCAGTTGTATTAAGCAGTGTGCCCAAGATTGGAAGTTACTATGTGAGAATATGAATTCAAAAACACATTATCCAATGGGAAGGGATTTCTTAGCAACTCAAAACTCCTTTTTCTCATGTAAAAAACTAGTTCTTATGACAGTCCCTGTTGATTCTGTCTTGCCACGACTAGCCAAATACAGCTGTCACTGCTGTTAATCAAACTGTGGCAAAGACATAAATTATTAATAGTACTTCAAAAGCCAAAACAAGTTGTAAAGTAATTGAAATTTTACCACATTGATAAGTCATGTATAAAATTACTTGGTTTTGAGCTCTGTCTTCTTATGTCTTGATGTTCTTTGCCCACTTCATATATTTTTACTAATAATAAGGATAAATAAATCTTGTCACATGTGTTTCTAATCCAAACCCCTTATTGCAGAGAGGGGAAAATGAAAGCCCCATGAAAGACCCGATTTACTCAGGTTCCTCCACCTGAGTAATGGCAGAGAGTGGGAGGCTTGACTTGGCCTTGCTGAGCTCTAGCTCTGGCTGTTTGCTCTTAGAGCACCTCATCTTCTGTTTCCCTTCGCCAGGCTGTGCAGCAAAGTTGTGTTCAATAACTTGGCCAGTCTTATTCTAGAGTAATAATTAATCCTTTGTGTGCTTGCACAGCTGGGAATTTGAAGCCAGTAATAGAAATATCTGCCGAGTCAGAGGACCCTCATTCAGTCCATAAGTGTTTATTCAGTGTCTGCTTTGGCCAAGGATGTGCTAGCCTGTGAAATGTAAGGGAGGCGAGAAGGAGTCAGCCGTTATGATGCTGGTCCTGCCCCCAGGAAACTCACAACCAGAGACACATTCAAATTTGAGGCTTCTCTGTATCACAGGAGAGAAGATGTGCTGATTTATTTATGTATTTATTCATTTAGCTGCATTTTTGAGTACCTGCTGCATGCCGGGCCAGTGCCGGGCCCTGGGTACTCTGTCTTTTTAATCTAGGAAATACCCAGCATGAAGCTGAGAGGGGAACTGTGTCTGCTAATGAGTGGTCCCTCAGGCTCTACAAGAGAGGCATGAAACATATCAGTGCCTATGCTGACAAGGGAGTGACCGAGCTTCTCAAAGTTAGTGAGAGTGAGAATGTCTTTGTCAAGTCCATAGCTGACGAGCATTACTGTTCTGCTCCACAGATGGTGCATAGAAACGGACTGTGGAAGGTCACACAGTGGCAGGGCTGAGTTACCTTCACGCCAGTTCGAGTCATTGTCAGCTAGATCACATAGCACTCCCTCCAGAGACCAGATGTAACAGAAGGAAGAGAACTTCCAAGGTTTTAATCAACCCCTTGTAGGGATGATTGATGTCTTCAGGGTTGTGTTATTTCCGTATTGTTTATGTGGCTACTGTTGGCATACGGCACAAAAGAGGAGGGAGTTCTTTTTTTTTTTTTTTTTTTGGAAATTGACAAATCTTTGTCCTCATCTTTGAATGTGCTCATTGAGTGTGATATCACAAATGAAGATAATAAATTTGCCAATATGTACACTTCTGCATGAACATGAAAAAAGTTCTCCACCTTTTCCCCAGGCTAAGTCACTAAAAATGTCAGTCAAAGCCAAAAGTAAAAAAAAAAGTGGTTTATAAATTATTTTGAGAGATGATTTAATTCGCTCATCTTCTTTAAATTATTCTGATTTTTTACCTTATCCACTTCAGAGTTTCCGTAATGAATATTCTTATGGCTAAACAAAAGCACAGGTCCATTTTATATCCCTCCTTAGGCTCACACTTTCCTACAGGCAATGAGGTTCTTATTCTTATGAGACTAAAAGTCAGGAAACCTTTATTTATTTATTTACTTACTTACTTTTAAACTGTTTATTTGAGAGAGAGAGAAAGTGCATGCACACGCGTGTCCATGCACACAGGAGGGAGGTGCAGAGGGAGAGAATACCAAGCTGACTTTCCACTGAGCTCAGAGTCCAACTGGGGACTTAATGCCACGACCCTGAGATTGTGACCTGAGCCAAAATCAAGAGTTGGATGCTCAACCAATGGCACCATCCAAGAACCCCAAAAGTGATAAAATGTTTAAAGAGGGAAAAGCAAATTGAGGGTTTTTAAAAATTCATTTTGCTCCTAGAGTTTGTACTTAGTCCCACTCCTGGCTAGGCATAAAATAAAAACTTAAATGAATGGCTTAGGCGGTTCCTGTCACCTGTATTCCTTTTTCCCTTATTGAACTTGATAATAGGAAAAACCAAGGTCTGTGAATGTTTTGGGGTCAGGGGTTCCAACTTTACCAACTCTTTGATAACATATATTTGTAACATCCCTCTTAGTATCTTGAAATGAAATTATTAGGTAAATAATTTACCTGTACATGCTTTCAAAAAAGTCAATATAATGTCCATATATAGTAAAATGGGAGAAATAAATGGAAGGTAATTTATAATTAAATGATTATACCAAATGTTTGGAGATGATTAGTCTAGAAAATAAAATTAAGTAATTGGATGGCTTGTATTACATAAAAATGCGCCAATAAAAATGCTGACTGTATATGTGGGGAGCACCTGGCACAGTCATTTCAGCTTCCATTGCGTGGTTTCAGCTCATGTTGTGATCTCAGGATTCTGAAATTGAGCCCTACATTGGGCTCTACGTTCAGCAGGGAGTCTGCTTGAGATTGTCTCTTCCTCTCCCCTGCCCCTCCCTGCTGCATGCCATCTTTCTCTCATATATAAATAAATCTTTAAACAAATGCTGACAGGGGGATTGTATCAGGGAAGGGGAGTCTTTGAGCCGTCATGTGCTTAATTACATAACTTTCTAAAATGGTGGATATGATTGTCAAAATTCTCCTTGAAACAAAGTAAAACCTTTCCTCAGTTTACATAGAGTTGCATTCCTGGGAAAGTCAGGACATATTAAAACCATTGCAAAAAAGCACTTTCTGAATAGATTTAAAATGAAATTATGTTCCATGTTTAGAGAAACATAAGTATAGGTTTTGCATACACATGACTGTCAGGTGAGAGATTCTGACCTTTTAAAAGTGAGAGCCTTTGCAGTACCCTGTTTCTTCCTTTTTTTTTTTTTTTTAAAGGAATTGAGAAAGAAAATCGGTGTAGGGCGTTTACCCGTGTATGGTTTGGCTAGAAGAGTCCTATTTGAAAACTGTTTGTTCTACTCATTTGTACCATATCTACATTTTATAAGCTCTTCCTGCCCATGCAGTTGTTGCTCTGGGCATGTTTTGAGGTTTTGGGGAGGTAGAGGTGGGATTAGATTCCAGCACATTCTCACAGTTTGAATAGGATGTAAAAAGCCACAACAGGGACTTAAATTTCTACAAAGTCATATTTTAATGGTGTTTGACATCTAGTTAAAATTCTAAGAATGAAATGTAATGTATAAAATGATTATGCAGTGATATCTATAAGTAGTGCTTGTAAGGATTGAAAGTTAATACGTACCATGTACTCATAAACACTGAAACACCTCCACACTCATGCTCACATTGGACGATTTTGAGTTTATTGTTTTTTCTTTTTTTTGGTGGGGTGGTTATTGTTGATTTGGTAATCCTTACTGTCCATGAGAGGCATAAAGGTATATTCACCTATATTCAGTTTGCTTGCCACTGTATAATTACTATCAGATACAGTATAAGATTGTGTTGAAAGGGTGGTATGTGTGATCTTCTAAGGTCTGTTTTTAATGATACAAATTAGAGGTGAGAGTAGGCGAACATATCTGGCAACCTACAGATTAAAATTGTGTCCTGGTGCGACAGTGCAAATGGGGGAACATTGTAAGTATTAGCTTCTGACACTCAACAACGAGGATGTAGGCAGCGTGGAAATCTGAGGGGATGGCTTCGTGGGTTTGGGCTCTTTCACTGTCTGCATTGAGGATACCGTTCAAAGCTTGGTGCCTGTCTGAACCTATCTGTTCTCAAGAGATGTGTATTGATTTTGGGGGTGAGCATTAAGCCATTTTCTTGATTATTGCTTGCATGTGCAGAGCTTTTGCTGAGCTTCCCAAGTAGTTTACAAAAATCAGACCTGCAGGTTTTTTTTAAATTTTTTTTTTAAATTTATTTGTCAGAGAGAGAGGGAGAGAGAGCGCGAGCGAGCACAGGCAGAGTGGCAGGCAGAGGCAGAGGGAGAAGCAGGTTCCCTGCTGAGCAAGGAGCCCGATGTGGGATTCGATCCCAGGATGCTGGGATCATGACCTGAGCCGAAGGCAGCCGCTCAACCAACTGAGCCACCCAGGCGTCCCAGACCTGCAGGTTTTATAGTCACTCTTCTTTGATATAATCCCTGGCCTTTCTGGGGTTGTTTTTTGTTTTTTGTTTTTTTTTGCCTCTTGTTTTACTCTGTATCTAGAGACCAAGAGTAGAAACACCTGGGCAGCGTGCATCCCATGGTTTGTCAATTAATATGGATTTAGAGCTAGACCAGATGCAGAGGAGGCAGAGAACATTGACATTGGGTTTTCATCCTTTCTGATGGAGGCATAATATTCCATTGTATATATGGACCATATCTTCTTTATCCATTCATCTATTGAAGGGCATCTTGGCTCTTTCCACAGTTTGGTGACCGTGGCCATTGCTGCTATGAACATTGGGGTACAGATGGCCCTTCTCTTCACTACATCTGATCTTTGGGGTAAATACCCAGTAGTGCAATTGCAGGGTCGTAGGGTAGCTCTATTTTTAATTTCTTGAAGAATATCCACACTGTTTTCCAAAGTGGCTTCACCAACTTACATTCCCACCAATAGTGTAAGAGGGTTCCCCTTTCTCCACACCCTCTCCAACACACATTGTTTCCTGTTTTGTTCATTTTGGCCATTCTAACTGGTGTGAGGTGGTATCTCAATGTGGTTTTGATTTGAATCTCCCTGATGGCTAGTGATGATGTCTGTTAGCCATTTGTATGTCTTCTTTGGTGAAGTGTCTTGTTCATGTCTTCTGGTAGTTTAATTTTTGGGAGTGTGAAAGAATGTGAAAGGTCATGATGCAAAACATCTTGGGTTAATTTCTTCCCGCACTTATTTTTAGCACTATGTAAGGTGTCTTTTTAAAGTTTGCTTGGTATTTCTGTAGTATTTTATACTTTTAGAACATATCTATATGGATTTCAGTTATTACTGTTTTTAAACATGTGCTGATACTGCTACATAGTGATTTCTCAAGGTCTAGTTACTGGTGGCAGTAAACTCATAGCTAAAGTATTTAAGATATCTGTTTTCGTCTTTATTTAAAAATTTTTTTTGTTTATCTTTTAAAGGATTTTATTTATTTGAGAGAGAGCGATTGAGAGAATGAGTGGGAGGTGACAGAGTGAGAAGCAGACTCCCTGCTGAGCATAGAGCTGGAAGCAGGACTTGATCCCAGGACCCTGGGATCATGACCTGAGCCCAAGGTAGACGCTTAACTGGCTGAACCACCCTAAAAGGCGTCCAAAAATTTTTAATTAAATAAAAACATTTTTTTGCAGGTCATCGGCTACTCAGAATTTCTGTAATAGAAGTAATGGTTTTGGGAGGAAACTAAAATGATTAGTATTCTGAATATCTCAATGTATTATATAAAGAAAATTCATATGAAAAGTCTTAAGATTGGTTGAATGAAATTTACTCTGTTAATTTCCCATTAGCTCTGTTATCTAAGAGAGTTAGAATTTGTTACCTCCTAAGACATAAGTATAGCGAAACCTGACATTTTGCTGGCTTTTGAGAAGATGGCAACCGCTGAGATTTCTTTGCTGAATTATATCCAGTCATTTGTGATAAAAATGAATTGGAAATAAATGGTTATGGCTGAGGATAATGTGCAGTAAAAAATCCCTTAAGAACAAAGCTGCTATACAGTTAGGTGGCACTGTTTCCTTTTTCTTTTCAAAGGTTTGACTAAGTGTAATTAAATATAAAGAAGTTTCATTTGGCCTTCTTTAGATCTAGCCAGATTAAAAACAAGTAGGAAAAGTAAATTAGAAACCAGTTTGAGGTGAAGATCCAGCCCCCATCTGTTACTGAAATGTATCTTCCAACCCATAGTTATTTAGAGCTTCTGAGCAAACACTGGGGTGCTGTCTCAGGGTGCTCAGGGCAGGCTGTAAGGGCCAGTCAGCTCCCTGTCTTCTGGGGCCAGCCCAGTCACTTAAGGAGGTGAGGTGACCCTGGGTTTAAGGCAGGAGGACACTGGTGCCCTTCGGGAGTTTGAGCTCTTTGTTGCTGGGCCTAATGTTTTATTTGCTTGATTTGTTTGATTGTTTGCTTGATTTATTTGCTTGATTGTTTCAAAATCCAGTGGTATAAAATGTGTATGTAATCTCTATTCTACTGTAGAACCATCTCTCCCTTTTCTGGTCTCTAAACTCTAACATCTGGGGTCTGAAGCAGAGGTTCTGAGCTTTGGAGCTGTTTATACACCAATGAAACTACAAGTTAGCTTAAGGGAGTTGCTGATTTTTAAAATTTTTCACAAACAGACAAAACCCAGCTATCATATATATAACGTCCTCTCAGGAAGGTCACTGTAACAATAAAAAGTAGGAGAATGATCATCTCACAACACTGAATTTTTCATTCCAAGCAAGGACAGGTGGAAATTTTTATAAAAGTGACCTAGCTGAAGAAAGGGACTTATGAGACTTTTCCTATGTGTAAGTTTTAATATTTTAAAAATGATTTTTATGATGTCACACTACGATACTGCTTCACGTTGATTTTTTTTTTTTTTAATGAGGATTTTTTAGTCTGTGCTCCTCTTTGGGCAACATTTGAAATAAAGACAGGATGCCCACTTGTTCTGGCAACTTAAAAACAATTACACAGGTATGGACAATAGGGAGCAAGGGTCACCGTTGGTTTGCTCAGCTTGCTGTCATTGGCATGATGTAGGATGTTGCCAGTTATAGTAGTTTTTGAAATAAAATACTGTGTTTACCTGCTGTTTTTAATGCTTGTTTCCCAGTGTCTTGCAGTGCTGTGTTCAGAGATGTGGAATGCTTTGCTCGGAACTTCCCTGTAGATGGGCTTCTGTCTGGCTCTCATCAGCCCTGCCTCCTGATTCACTCCTCTCCTCCCCTTCTTTGTTGTCTCCGCTCTTCTGAATTTCATCTCAGTATGGCTGGCTTAGCTGCTCATGCTTATTCAGCATTTTTTTGGTTCAGTTTCTCAGAATTCCTAAACATCAGTTTTTACCCTTAAAATGTTTACGGCTTTGAGTAAACAGATGTTCAGAAATGCCCCCAGCTCTGACTCCTTGCTTAGCCTTTTATGGCCGTGTGAACTTATTTACTGTACCTCGGCTTTCTCAGCTGTAAAATGGGAATGACAGTAGTGCTGTAGGAAGAGGAAATGAATGTGAGCATAAACCACCCAGAAGGAAGTAACTGTCAGAAATGGATCGTCAGGTGTTATAAGCACTTACTTAAATACTGCCTCAAATGGATGTAAATTTAGCTACACACTGCAGAATGACATGCGAATTCCCCAAAAGAATAAGTAAATGGATGCTGAGGAATGCATTCTTTTCTTTGGGAAGGTCACCGTTGGCCTTTGTCCCTCACAGGACTAGTCTGCGTGGAAACCGATGCTTCCTTGTTAGTTGGTGGCAGCAGGGGTTAGGAATCCACACCTTCCTGCACCTTGCCTGCAGGGTGCAGGTGGGCCTACTGTGTGGGAGAGAGGCACCGATAAGGTGAACGGGTGGTGGCAGATGGGGAGCCCAGTGTCCAGGCTGCAGAACCGGCTGCTCCATTCCCTACTGGGTGCCACCTTGCACTCAGGCCCTCGCTGTGTGACTCCAGGTGCCCATGTCCAGGTCCAGCCTCGTGCAGTCAGAGATGCCTCTGGAGGCTTGTGGCGTTTGCGGGAGGGGCCCCCTGAGGCTTTGTAATACCCCATGGCTGTATAGCAATTGTTTGCAGACTATGTGGTTGGTATGAAAAGAATCCTGTAATCTTAAAAGGGGTGGGGGGGCGCTCTGTTTGACTCTTCACTTGGGAGATACTTTCTCATTACAAAACACTTAAATACCAAAAATTCAGTTTCAGAATGCGAGTCATCTACATTTACTGTAATAAACTCAAAATTGCATTCTTGTTTCTTAATTCATACAGACTGGGTTTTTTTTTAACCCGGGGGGGGGGGGAATCGTTGATTAATATGTATTGTGAATATGCCACTTTTAGTACTAGAAGAGCTTGGATTCAAGTCTTGTCCAAAACTTTACTATAAGACTTTGGGAAAGAAGTAATTTTATAATGCTCTTTCCTTTTCTGCTTCTTTATTGAAGATAATATCCCTGGGGGTTAAATTATAAAAATAATCAAAAGGAAAACTGAACATGAAATACATGTGTGATATGGTAATGTATTTGGCTGTCGTGGAACACAAATGACAGTCATGTCTTGATTTTTATTATGTTTAATTATGATTTACTTTTCCCCAAGTGAAAGTTACCTCTGGTTTTCAAGTGTTGCTACTACTCATATTTTTTGAGATCCATGATTGAAATTAATGCTCCAAATATATTTCAGTGCATATTTTTAGCACTGAGAACCGTAAATTGGGTATTTTGGCACACATGTCACAAGTATTGTGTCAGACATGCCACTTTGTTAATATTACACTTTTTAAAATAAAGAGAAATTTCCCTGCCTTGGGGCTGAGTTGACCTTTTGACGTTATGTACATCTTCACTGTACACACATATCCTTCTTCCCTCATCTGTGTCAATAGGGTGGGACAATTATTTTGATCATCTTTGCCAAAAGAAACCAGAAAAATATTCGGTGAAATATGAGGAAAGCAGAATATGATGAATAGGGGTAAGACAGATGGTCATCTAACCTAGTGTCATATGATGGAAGAAATAAGGCTGTTGTGCAGGAATGATCATTTTTTATTATTGAAGGTAAACTTGAAAGTAGCAGTTCATATATATTTTATATAAAGTAATGGAACAGCTAAGAAGGAAAGGCAAATATATGTGTGTATATTTATGTATATATGTATATATATGGGAACAATCGGTTTTGTAAAGAACGAGCTACATCCTGCTGTATATTAAAGGGAGTATAAAATTTATTTTCATGAGATTACATTTGCAAATGATCTTTCCCTCCATTTTTTATATAGTCTCATCTATGTGCATTAAACACTTGAAAATGGTGTAAAAATAAGAGAATTGAAGTTAATTTGTTCTTGGTGGTAAGGTGGGATCTCTCTTTTTTTTTTTCTTTCACTAGATTTACAAAGTTGATGGATTAGGTAAATATAGTGGCATTATTTCAAATAGAATCATTCAACATGTGGGGTATAACACCTAGTTTCTTTATTCCACAAGTAATTATTGGGGGCTTGGTGTGTATCAGGCACCGTTACAGGCATTTGGGTGCATTAGTAAACAAAACTGGCCAAGATCCTTTGTGGAGCTTACATCCATGTAGGGGGGAGACAGTCAGTAACAGATGAGCTCATTAAACAGGTAAATCATTTAGAATTTTAGAAGATGACATATTATGGAAAAGAACAAATAATGCAGGGTAAGAAGTACTGGCAGTGCTGGCTCGTCAGATACAGGCATCCATGAGGAGAGATTCCAGCCAAGTGGGTGACAGGTAGGCAAGAGTTCCAGAGAGAGGGAGCAGCTAGAGCAATGGCCCAAAGGCCCAAGGGACAGTTTGAAGACTGCTGTGAATAGGGGAGTAGTAGGTAATGAGGTCAGAGAAGCGAGGTTGGGGGTGAGGGAGGGGAGGTGAGCCCTTGTGGGGACTTGGTGTTTATGTTGACATGAGGAGCCCTGGGAAGGTGTGGTTGGAGGGTTGGCATGGATGGATTTGTGCTTTAAGACCATCACTCTGGCTGTGGAGTGGAGAACAGTGCTGAGGGATACCTGCCGGGGAGGCTTTTATAAACAAGGTGGGAGACAGTGTGGCTCTGACTAGGGTGATCGCAATACAAGCGGCGAGAGGTGGCTGTGTTCTGGATGGATGGTGAAGGTTGAGCCACGGGGATTTCCTGACTGAGTGGGTGTGGCTGTGAGAGGAATCCTTCATGGCTCCCGGCTTTTTGGCTTAAGCAACTGGCACAAGAAAGTTGCCACTTGAGATGAATAAGTCTCGAGTGGGCAGATGATTATTGTGAGAGTCAAACATGCCAGCATGTGTGAAACTCTTGGACCACGGTCTGCTCAGGGTTAGGTCCTCAATAAATGTTGGTGTCTGTCGTTAGCATCAATAGTAAGTTGTAATTGAGTGTTGGTGGTGGTGGTGTTTTTCAGTCTGCTCCCAGCGTATCTTCTTAATGCTCCCTATGAGGAGTAGGTAGTATAGAACAGAGTCAGCAGGGACCTGGACTCCACAGACATTAGTCAGGTGGGTGGGCTCACATTTGCCCACTTGCTGATTTCCAGTTTAGGGCAAGTCATTTCTCCCTCTAAGCCCACCAGTATCATGGAAAGCTCACGTGAGAGAGCAGACAGAAAAATAGGTTGCATATCTAAAAAATTAACATATATAATGCACATAATGTATGATTATATTTGGTCCATTGATTTCACAAAAATGAATATGATCTATGGTAGGCTGTATAGGGGTTTTATTTTTAAAATTTTCATTTTTTTTTTAGCACAGTGATACACTATATGACACATGAAAGAATTTTAAAAAGCTTATGCCCCACTTTCCCTATCCCTAGCTCTCCCAGTTCCTAGAGGAAACCTCTTTTGTTTTAAATGCTTTTTCTGGTTGCCTCCCTCTCTTGTCCCCTAACCGCCCTCTTCTCTTCCCTGTTAGGGACAGCTGACGACTGGGTCTCACTGCTCTGTTACATCTCTGGGCTTGATGGCCTGTTTAGGAGGACCCTGGCTGTCTCTGACCACAGGGCATGTCCAGCCTCTCCTGGGCCCATACCATCAATTGTACTTCTCATTGGATTATCTAGTTCTAAAAAACCCAACAAAAATCCCCATACTTCTTATTAGTTATACAGATAAATCCATACACAGAGTTTTGCCTGGCCAGTATAATTTATAAGGGTGTTTGTCCTTGCATTTTTCTTTTCTCCATTTTAGCTTGTCTCTTCCCTCTTCTTCTACTTCCCTTTGACCCACCCCAGTATCTTCTTTCTCCACTGGATCTTGCTTTCTGTGTCCTACTTTTCTCACACAGCCGGGTGGGACAAATCTACTTCATTCTTTTAAAGGGTGTTTAATATTCCATAGTTATGATGTGCCATACTTTATTCTGAAATTTCCATATTGTTAGGCATCAACTTTTTTTCTCCTCAAATTTGTCTTCAAATAATGCCACAGTAAACACACACGAACATATTTTATTCAACCATCTCCATGTTGTTGAGGATTAATGTTTTACATTTTTTTCTTATTAATGCTGGAATAACTATCCTAAATACGTTTGTTGTACATACTGGTGCTTTCATTTTTATGACATAGATTTTGAGGAGTGGATTCTTGGGATGATGGAGAGAGAAAGATATATATCATATACATATATGTATATAAATACTTAAAAGCAATCTAAATATGCATGTGTGCATGCATGGGTATATAAATAATTTTCTTAAAAGCAGTCTAAATATGTATGTATGGATATATATAATTTATATATCCCTATATATATCCCTATATATATATACACATACATGCATATTTAGAATAATTTATATATACCTATATATATATCCATATATGCATATTTAGACTGCTTTTGTTTTAATAATTTTATTTTAAAAGATAAAAATTGTACATATTTTGGTGTATGATGTGATGTCTCTTTATATAGACACACATATATAGTGAAATAAGTACCACAGTCAAATTAAATAACATATCCATTATCTCCCATAGTTACCTCTTTTTAGTGTGTGTGGTAAGAATCCTTGAAATTTACTCTCAGCAAATTTCAAGTACATAATATGTTGTTATTCACTATGGTGACAATGGTGACTGTACTGTACATTAGGTTTCCAGAACTTATTCATCTTGTAAATGAAATTTGTGCCCCTTTCCCCTACATCCCAGCCTCTGGTAACCACCATTCTATTTTTTATTACTATAAATTTGACTTTTTTTTCTTATTTTTTTAGATTTCACATATAAGTGAGATCATTCGATGTCTGGCTTATTTCATTTAGCATAATGTCCTTCAAGTATATTATGTTCTCTCAAATGGCAAGATTTCTTCTTTTTTAAGAAGGCACAATGTGTGCCTGTCTGTCTCTCTATAGATTTAGACATAAGTGTGTGTGTGTATCATATTTTCTTTATCCATTCATCCATCATTGGGCACATAGGTTGTTTCCATATCTTGTTTACTGTGAACAACGTTGCAATGAACATGGGAGTGCAGATATCTCTTCAAGATAGTGATTTTATTTCCTTTGGATATATACCCAGAAATAGGATTATTGAATCATATGATAGTTCAGTTTCCAAGTTTTTGAGGAACCTCTGTACTGTTTTCCATAATGATTATACCAATTTACATTCTCACCAACAATGCACAGATATTCCCTTTATGCCACATAATTGCCAACACTTACTGTCTTTTGATTTTTTGATATCAGCCACTGTAACAGGTGATAGCTCATTATGGTTGTGATTGCATTTCTCTAATGATTGGTGATACTGAGCATCTTTTCAGGTATGCGTTGTATATCCATATGTCTTTACTGGAAACATGTCCATTCAGGTCCTTTGCCCATTTTTAATTTTACTTATTCTTTTTGCTGTTGGGTTTTAAGACGTTTTAAAAATAGATATTAATCCCTTATCAGCTAAATGGTTTGCAGATATTTTTTTCTCATTCTATAGGTTGTCTTTCCATTTTGTTGATCATTTTTTGGCTGTGCAGAAGCTTATTAGCTTGATGTAGTCCCATTATTTATTTTGTTGCTTATGCTTTAGGTGTCATATCCAAAATATCATTGCCGAGTCCCAAGTCAAGGAATGTTTTCCTGTAGAAGTTTTATAGTTTTAGATCTTATATTTAAATCTTTAATCCATTTGGAGTTAGGTTTTCTGAGTGGTGTAAGAGGTCTAGTTTCATTTGTTTACATGTTAATATCTAATTTTCCCAGTATCATTTATTGAAGAGAACTTCTTTTCTCCATTAAGTATTCTTGGCTCCCTTTCCAAATATAAGTTGACCATATATGCATGGTTTTATTTCTGGACTCTCAGTTCTGTTCCATTGGTCTATATGTTTGTTTTTATGCCAGTACCATAACTGTTTTGATTACTATTGCTTTATATATAACTTGAAATTTGGAAGTTGATGTCTCCATTTTCTTTTGTCTGAAGATATATATATTTATATATCTAGATATTTATATATGTGTGTCTGTGTATATGTATATATATTTGCATATATACATATTTTATTAAGTTTTTAATTTTAATTTCAGTTTTGTTAACATATAGTGTTATATTCGTTTTAGGTATATATTATAGTGACTCAAAAATTCATTTTTTATAAAAATTTTTATTTGAGAGAGAGAGAGTGGGAAGGAGAGGGAGAATCTAAGGAGATTCTACACTGAGCACAGAGCCTGACATGGGGCTCTATCCCAAGACAGTGAGATCTCGACCTGAACTGAAACCCAGGATCATACACTTAACCAGCTGAGCCACCCAGGTGCCCCTGATTCAGCGCTCTGTACATTACTTAGTGCTCATAGTGATAAGTGTACTCATAATCCCCTCACCTATTTCACCCATCCCCTCCCCAACTTCCCCTCTGGCAACCATCAGTTTTTTCTCTATAGTTAAGAGTCTGTTTCTTGATTTATCTCTCTGTTTTTTCTTTGCTTATTTTTTTGTTTCTTAAATTCCAGATATGAATGAAATCATATGGTATTTGTCTTTCTCTGACTTATTATGCTTAGCATTATACCTTCTAGCTCCATTCATGTTGTTACAAATGGCAAGATCTCATTCTTTTTTATGACTGAATAATATTATATCATAAACATATACCACATCTTCTTTATCTAGATATATTTTGATTTGTCTTTTAATTTTTTTCTTTGATCCATTGGTTGTTCAGGAGAGTATTGTTCAGTTTATACCTCTTTCATGAATTTTCCAAGTTTCCTCTTTTTATTGATTTCTAGTTTCATACCATTGTGATTGGAAAATATACTTGATATGATTTCAGTCTTCTTAAATTGTTGAAACTTGTTTTGTGGCCTAACATATAATCTACCCCAGAGAATGATTTGTGAGCCCTTGAGAAGAATATATATAGGCTGCTGTTGGATGGAATGTTCTGCATATGTCTATTAGGTCCATTTGTGTAAAATGTAGTTCAGGTCCAATGAATGTTCAGGCCATTCTTAATGGATGATCTGTCTATTGATGAAAGTGGGGGTATTGAAGTCTCTACTATTACTGCATTGCTCTCTATTTATTCCTTCAGATATGTTAAAAATTACTTTACATTCTTAGGAGCTCTGAAGTTGGAGATGTATCTATCTCTCTACATCTATATATCTATAAATGTATACACACACATACTATTGTTATTTCTTCATGATAAATTGACCTATTTATCATTATATAATGACATATTTGTCTCTAATTATAGTTTTTGACTTAAAGTCTATTTTGTCTTTATATATCTTCTCCATTCTCTTTTGTTTTCATTGGTGTGGGATATGTTTTTCTTCATTTCACTTTCAGACTATATATTCTCAAAGTTGTAGTGAATCTCTTATAGGTAGCATATAGTTGGGAATTGTTTTTCAATGCATTCAGCCACTCTGTGTCTTTTGATCAGAGAATTTTATCCATTTATATTTAGAATAATTATTGACAGGTAAGTACTGCCACTTTTAAAATTATTTTCTGGTGGTCCCCCCCCCCCCCGGTAGTTTTATAAAAATCCTTTTTTTTTTTTTCCTCTTTTGCCATCTTTTGTTGTGACTCAGTGGTTTCCTATAGTCATATGCTTTGTTTCCTTTCTCTTCATCTTTTGTGGATCTGGGTGCATGAGCAGCTGCAGAGGCCTGGATTATCATGGTGGTGTGGGTGGGAGAGGGAAGAGCAGTGAGGGAGTCAGTAGCTGGTGTCAGTGAATATGAAAATCTGGAAGACTCTCAGTAGCAAAAGCCGCAGTGGGTTGATGGCAGTGGTGCTAGCTGTTGGTTTCCTCAGTGGTGCAAGCATGCCTGGTCTTCTGCAGAGTAGTGTGCTGGGGACCGTGATGAAGTCCTCCATGGTGAAAGCTGTAGGTGTCCACAGCACCTGAAAGGGTGGACGAGGTCCTCAGAAATGCAGGTTGGTATCCTCTGCAGAGCAAGACACCGGGTACTGCAGCTGCTCCTACTGCATGGCTCATAACGGTAGCCCGTGTCCTTCTTCCTTGTTTCTAGCCATTTCTAGATGTCTAAACTCCACCAGTCTCTGAGTGGGGTGAAATTGAAAGGGATCCTTCTTGCAGTTCCCAAAAGGTGGGGAAAGTGGGTGCTCTGCTTTTCCTGGTGAGGAGAACTCTGTCAGGCTGGGGAATTCCCTCTGGGTGCTGGGCAGTGCTGGCCTGGGATGTGGGGTGATGCAGGCAAAAGGAAGCTTTTATTAGCCTTTTGGTGCAGTCATTCTCAGGTTTTTTTTTTCTCCATTGCATTCCTGAAGCTTACATGGATTCCAGAGCACTTGCATTGATGTCTTCATTTGTGGACAGCTGTCTAATTGCTGTTACAGGAGGATGGAGACTGGTGTCTCTTACTCTCCATTTTGATCATGTCAAAAATCTCAGGTTGCTTTCAGAAATCACATCTTCGGGTGCCTGGCTGGCTTAGCCAGTTAAGTGTCTGACTTTTGATTTTGTCTCAGGCCATGGGCTTAGGGTTGTGAGATCGAGTTCCGCATCAGGCTTCATGTTCAGTGTAGTCTGCTCGAGATTCTCTCTCTTCCTCTCCCTTTGCCCTTCCCCCACTTTTGCACTCTCTTTTTCTAAATAAATGAAATCTTTAAAAACAAAACAAATCACGTTTTATGTCCAGCAACAAGTAAGAAGGTATCTTTTCCCCACATCTTTAGTTAGAGCTCTTTTTAATATTTTGTCAGTTTGATGATTATAAAAGGACATTTAGTTATTATCTTAATTGTATTCTCTAGAGTCTAGTGAATTAGAGCATCTTTTCATCTGTTTGTTTGGTGTTGGGTTTGCTGTTTTTTCCATAAATCTAGATAAAATGTGTATACCTCTACATCTTGTTTTATCAATTTGCATATACTATTTGTTAACATTCAGATGGGAAGGATGGGAATTACCCTGTATTTATACTACTGCTTCTTCTTTATTTCAGTTTGTTTCTTATTCCATCAAGATACTTTTGACAGTATCTCTTGGCTCCCCACTTTTCAAGATTAGGATATTTGCACCTTTCCTTTTCCTTCCACCTTCCCCCATTTCTCTAATTTAACTTCTGTTGGTTGCATTTTTTTAAAAAAAAAATATTTATTTGTCAGAGAGAGAGGGAGAGAGCACAGGCAGATAGAGTGGCAGGCAGAGGCAGAGGGAGAAGCAGGCTCCCTGCCGAGCAAGGAGCCCGATGTGTGGGACTCAATCCCAGGACGCTGGGATCATGACCTGAGCCGATGGCAGCCGCGTAACCAACTGAGCCACCCAGGCGTCTCTGTTGGTTGCATTTGAACATTGTGAAAGATGTTAAGAGTTATATTTTATTCTGTAACCACAATCCCGTACACTGTGTTTTGCACACTAGAAGACAGTAAAGGTTGAAAGTCAGTAAAATTTGTTTATGACACAGAATATTAAAGCATAAGGGTCCAGAGATACTATTTAAACCACCACTTCTCATACTCTTCTATCAAAGCATGCCAGTGTCAGTTGAAAAGAAATACAGTTCTTCTCTCATTAACTCAAACTGTTAGGTACATGTTCAGGCAGTGTTTTCTCTTCTCCATAATATATCAGTTTTCTGTTTTAAGAAGTGTAATTGGTAAATACAAACCACTCCCTGGATCTGTTAATACAGTTAGCTCTCTGGGGAGATTTGTAAGTTTGTATTGCGGCTTGAGTACTCATGTGGGTATTCTAGTTCGATAAGAATAGACCTAACCCTTTGATTGATTGTATGGATGAGGGACTGGTAGCAAGGGAGATGACATGATCCATCCAAGTTCTTTTAGGTGAGGATCTCCTGTTTTAGATTCCCCTTGTGGCTCCCAAGACTTTAATTTGGTAAATGATATATAGTTAGGGCCAACCTGTATTTCCAGCCTTCTTTTCTTTTAAGTATGATTAGCCCCCAGTCCTTGGAGTCCTTATCCTGTCTCCATAATCAAGTCAGACATAAGATTCTGGCATCTTCACTTTTGAGGTATATCCAGAATCTGGCCCCCTCATGTGACCTCTGATGCCACCATCTCTACCCATGCCATTGTCTTCTTACCTGGACCACGGCTGCAGGTTCTTGATTGGCCTCCTAGCTTATACTCCTGCCTTTCGTAGGGCCCCTTGTGGTCTTTTCTCTGTTCAGAATCCTTGAATCTCATTCACATTTCATTAATGGTAAAATAAAAGTCCTCTCCATAAACTGTGTGATCTGGCTGTTCTCTACTTCCCTGATCCCATAATCCTACTTTCTCCCCCCATTTACTCTGCTTTAGCACATTGGCTTCCCCACCATTTTTGGAGCTTGTCATTAGGTAATTACTGCAGGCCTTTTGCATTTCCCTTTGCTGGGAATGCTTCTCACATAGATATGTCAGGTTTTTGTGCCCTCATTCCTTTCAGATTTATGTTCAAATTCTCCCTCATGGGAGAGACAGCTTTGACCTTAGAACTTACCCCTCCCTGCAGTATATATTATATGCTTTTTCATGGTCTACTTCCTGACTGGAGTGGAAGCTCCACAAAGACAGGAGCTGCCTTGTTATTGCTCACCTTCATATGTGCAGTGCCCTGAACAGTGCCTTGTACATAGTAGGTGCTCAGTAAAATATTTGTTGAGTAAATGAGTAATTCTTGCTGTTAATTGCTCCTGGCCCTTAATATCTGACTTCAGTCACACAAAGGTGCATCCAGTCACTTAAATCCCAAATATTTATTATATGCCATCTGTGCCAAGCATGATGTTCTCCTCCTTGTCATGCCTTTGCTCACACTACTCACATTTTCTCAAATGATTTTGACCTTATTTTTTTTTTTTACTTGTTCAAATCTTTCCCATTCTTTAAGCTCAGTTCAGATACAATTTCTTCAATGAAACCTTCAAACCCCAAGTTGCAGTTAAGCGCTTTCTCCTCTGCAGGCCCAGTGTGCTATTTGTAGCTCTATTTATTACCGTCTGTCTTGTATTACAGTTATTTATATACATGACTTATCTCTCATCCTGGGTGGAAGGAGCTGTTAGGGAATCTTTGTACTCCCTGAGTCCTGGGTTCTGGTGTTTTGGCACGCCAGGTACTTGTGAAATGATCATTGAAATAAAGTATACATGATACTTAACCCATGGCATTGGCTCAGATTTAGAGATGGTTTCACATTGTAATTGATGTAAGGAAGACTGGGGATTTGGGTGACTTCCTGAGGATATAGTAGAAATTAAAGGGCTGGCAGATGGACCATATGGGAATTGAGTCCATCTGGCCTGAGGAGGGAGATTTAGGAGTAGGAAAGGTTTTTGGAAAGGACTGTCTTGGGTAATCATTCTTGCCTCAAAAGGATAAAATGTTAATTTACATAGTAACTAATAATTAAGAACTAACATTTGGAACAATGTTGAACTAAGAGCTTTAAAACTCTGACATATTGTTTTTTAATGTTATGTTATTTTAGTCACCATACAGTACATCATTAGTTTTTGATGTAGTGTTCCAAGATTCATTGTTTGCATGTAACACACTGTGCTCCATGCAATACATGCTCTCCTTAAGACCCATCACTGGGCTAACCTGTCCCCACAAAACCTTTCCCCTCTGAAACCCTCAGTTTGTTTCCTGGAGTCCATAGAGTCTCATGTTTCTTCTCCTCCTCTGACTTCCCCCTTCAACTTTCCCTTCCTTCTCCTAATGTCCTCCGTGCTATTCCTTATGTTCCACATATGCGTGAAACCATATAATTGACTTTCTCTGTTTAACTTATTTCACTCAGCATAATCCCCTCCAGTTCCATCTATGTTGATGCAAATGGTGGGTATTCATCCTTTCTGAAGGCTGAGTAATATTCCATTGTATATATGGACCACGTCTTCTTTATCCGCTTGTCTGTTGAAGGACATCTCAGCTCCTTCCACACTTTGGTGATTGTGGACATTGCTGCAGTGAACATTGGGGACTCCAACGTATTTTTTTGGAGATCTTGAGGAGTGGTTGAACCACAGTTGCTTTGAATGAAGGTGGTAATAGGCTTAAAGAGGAGTGAACTTTTTAACCTTGCTAAACATGGATGGTGCCTCTCAATGGTAACCTTGTCGTTTCTCTTTCCTGTATTTTAGCTACTCTTGCAGATCTCTACTTGTAACTTGTAGCTTTTTATCTTACTCTAACTTCACAGAAATACTGAGATCTTTTGCTTTGAATTTATTGCCAGCCTGCCTGTCTGCATCCAGATCTGTGTCTGTGTCTCTTTTTTTTTCCCTTCTCCATTCTACCTCAGAGGAAGGATATCCCTCCTCCTTCCCAAGTCTGGGGTCCTGTTGGAACTCTTTACCCCTCCTGCTCCCTGTTCAGGTGTCTTTACTGGTTGTTCCTTGTCTTTAAACTTCCTACTCCTTTTCTGTTTGTCCCATGTGCCTTTCCATGTTCTGCACAGATAGCTTGAGGGTCCTCACAACATGGTGGCTGGCTTCCCTCAGGGGTGCTATTGAAGAGAAGAAGCGAGCCAGGCAGGAGCTGTCCTTTCTGTCCCAGATTTCGAAGGCACATGGCATCCCTTGTGCACATTCTCTTTGGGGGAAGTGAGTCCCCAACTGGCCTTCATTTAAGGGGTGCAGAATTAGATCTGACCTCTTGAAGCAAGTAGTTATGAAAACATTTGCGGGCATATTTTAAAATCATCATGGCATTGCTGGGAATGGTGTCCCACATTCATTGCAAGAAAAGAGAATTTTATAACTTTATTGGTTGCTCAGTAGATAAATGCAAGCGGTACACAATTCAAAGGGGAAATTAAGCTCCTTTCCACACCATACTCTCACTACCCACTTGCACTCCCTGAAGACAGCCATTGTAACCACTTTATGCAAGTCTTTCCAGAGAAATTCCAATCCCGTGTGAATATAAGAAAGTGTATATGCATGTGTGTGTGTCTGCATAAACATATGTGTATGTATAAAAAGCACCTTAGATATGATTATATTATCAGGAGAGAAATCATGGGAAGGGGCTCTGGCTACCCTAGTCAACAGGTCCTGCACATAGGGCAGCAGTAGCTTCCTCCCTCTGATTGGTGAAGACCACACCTCTTTGGGGAGGATGGCAGTTGCCAAATATGGCCGGTCATCACAACAAAAGAGAGCTGGTCCTAAAAAGTCAGATATTTGGCCTTAACCTTTAGAGATTCTGATTTAGTAAGTTTGAAGTGGGTTTGGGTTTTAATTTTAGATAGTTACAAAGATAAATTCATATACTTTCTATGGAGGCAATTTGGTAATATCTTTAAAAATTATACCCGATCTTAAAGTCTTACTCAAAAGTTTTTAATCCTACAGTTATAGAAGCCAGTGTATGAAATGATATGTATTCAGGTTGCACAAGAAATTTATTAAAGCAAAAACCTTAGAAAACTTCCTAGTAAGGGATGTGTGTGGGGGTAGAGAATGGGGTGAATAGGGTCAGCACAGGAAGGGCGATTTCTCCATGTATACCTGTGTGTATTGTTTGGTTCTTCAAATCAGATGAATGTACCACTAATTCAGTGTATGAATGAGTGGATACATAACTAAATGAATAAGTACAACAAAATACAGCACAGTGTTCCTACTGGTCAGCCAGGGTTGTGACCCTTGAGATAGGAAGTTGTGAGGAGGTAGAAGAAATCCTTCACCTCTCTTTTGCCTTTCCCCATTCTGGCTCCTTCAGGAGTTTTATTTGCCTTTTGTTAGAACTTATTTCTGGAATTCCCAAGATGACTAGTCAGCATTTTTAGGTTCCTTGTATAGTTGACACTTTGTATCCCTTTTTGTGTTTTTACAACTATTTCAGTGATAAGGCAGGAGGAGGGCAAAGCCTGTCCTGATAACTTTATTCATCCATTCACCTATTCATGCAATGAACTTACTGAAATATTAGCAAGGGCCAAACTCCGCTGTAAGTCTTGGGAGCTGTGCTGGTGGAGGACAGGGTGAGGGGCTGAACTTTTGGGAATTTACACTGTAGGTAGGATAGGCAGACAGTAAATACGCAAAACAGCAGTCTGAAGCAACTGTCAGGGGAGTCAGGGAGGGCTGCTTTGATGATTGTTCTGATTGGCAGGGAGGGCCTTCAGGAGGAGGAGAGAGCTGGGATGAACCCTGTGTGATGAGAGGCAGGAAGTCACGTGAGAGTCTGGGCAGTGTTCTAGGCAGAAGGTGCAGTGGGTGCCGGCATGCTGAGGAGTGCCTTGCTTGGTACTTCCAAGGGACGGTCAGACCCACTGTGGCCAGAATGAGGCAGGCAGAAGGAGAACAGTTAGTGGAAAGGATATTGGAGGATTAGAGAGGGCTATACCATGCAGTGCCTCATAGGACACAGTAATGAGCTTGGAGTTGACGTAAGTGCACTGAGAAGCGATGTGTGTTTTGAGCAGAGGAATGATGTGTTTTTAGCTAAGTCCTCTTGGACAAATGTCTTGGGGCACCTCACATTCAGCATGTCTAAAACTAAACTCATTACCTTGTCCCCTGAATTTGCACCTCTGTCTACTTTGTGGTGAAAGGCACTGTTTGTGTTATTGCCCAAGGTGGAAATTTGACTTCCCAGACCCTCTGTCTTTATTACTGATCATGTCTGGTCTGTCACCAAGTCCTACTTGATTTCCCCGTGTTGTATTTGCTTTCTTCTCTACCTCTCCCTCTTCACTGCTGGGGTCAAGCCATCCCTCAGGCATTTCATGCATTACAATGCATTTCATGCATTACAACCATCCCCCAGGCATTATTGCTGGTGTTTGAGATACAGTAATAGGGAAGTCTCATTGGAGTGTAGTCTATTGAGGAACAAATAGTGATGAGATATAAGTGCCATGGTAGGGAAAGTGCTGATGGAAGCCTGTAGCAAATGTCCCTCACCTGGGAGGCCTTCTAGGAAATGCCATTTAAACTGAGATCCAAGGTCAAATAGGAGGTAGGAAGGGCTCTCCGGGAGTAGGAAGTGAGAGGGAGCAGGGTAAGTTTGCTGCATGGCTGGCTAGGATTCAAGGTCAGTGAGCTTTGGGGAAGTTAGTTCAGGAAGTACCTTACAAGCCATATGAGGCTGGACTCTGCCCTAGGACAGTGATCAGCCGGGCAGAGCCAAAAGCAGATGCAGATTTTTGGGTCACATGTGGACAGCGGATTTAGAGGGAGAAAGAGTGACAGTGATGATCGGGGTTGAGGCAGTAATCTATCTGGTCACCAGTGAGTCAGTATTTGAATTTCTTGTGTGGACCTATAAATTAATTCATCAGATCAAATTTGAGTTATGACACAGTAGCAGCCAAGATTTCTCAATTATACTAAAGCAGAATCTTTTTGGCAACCAACATTTTTTCATATTATTGGGAATGTCTTCAAAATATAAAAGCTTTATTGAATTGGGTCTGAAATGAATTTCATTTAAATATTGAATTAATTGAAAGCCTTGCTTCTGAATACTTTTCCATAGATTTCATGCTCCTTTAGAAACTTCATTTTGGCTTGTGGTTTAATATTGGTGATAAATACTGGTAATGGAGGAGGCGGTGTTGAGAGCAATGACAATGGGAAGCATGGCTGATGGTCTGCATGGAAACTCTCCCCTTTATTATAGGAAGGGAGTGGCTTGGTGGAGGGAGGCCAGCAGATGTGTGGTTTTATGGTTTCCACTGGGTCCAGGACTGGCGATGTAGGGACAGGTAGTATCCCTCACTGGTGAGGAGAGCACTCAGTCCCCAATTTACTATCCCGATCATTTGAATTTAACGAACTGTTTGGAATTTTAAACATAATCATGGAAGAAGGGACTGGTTTCTTCATTTGTACAGCTTTTTGGGTCCATCTGTCCCGCACATATTTGTTGATATTAAATGTGTGTTAGTCACTAGCCAACAAAAAATACAAATTTTTCACATGAGATATTTTGAGATACTTTGATTTTATTTTGTGGCTCTCTTCATAATACTTTTTAACAAATACCTGTGTGCTTGGTTCTAAGCACTTGACCGATATTAATCCCTTTTGTCCTCATGACAGCCCCATGTGGTCCGGTGCCATTGTTATTAGCATTCACGTGCAAGGGAGCTCAGGCACAGAAGACTTGCCTCTGTTGCCCAACTCTCGGGTGGCATAGCTGGACTCACCCCCAATGACTGTAGTTCCAGAGTGGTCACTGTGGGGACAGGAAGCAGGAGGATGTGACTCTTCAGCCAAGGGTCAGCAGTTTGTTCATGAGCTAAATGTGGGTGACCACGTAGGGTATGCATTCTGTTTCTACTTTTTATGAGAACACTTCCATGCGTGGACGACAAAAGATTAGAACAATTAAAAAAAATCCTCTTTTAAACACATATTTTTGTTTCTGCTATGAATTTCTCAGATCCATCCTTTAAAGAGAACAATAGTTCAGCTTTGTCTCTTACCTAGAAGAAAGCAACACAGTTTCTATTTTGATTAGTCTATCACTTTCAAGTTTATTTTTATAATATTTTAGTCTCTAGAAATGATGGAATGAGTTTATCCCTTTTTATTTTTTATTTATTTATTTATTTATTTATTTAATTTATTTGACAGTAAGAGATCACAAGTGGGCAGAGAGAGAGAGAGAGAGAGGAGGAAACAGGCTCCCTGTCCAGCAAAGAGCCTGATACGGGACTTGATCCCAGGACCCTGAGATCATGACCTGAGCCGAAGGTAGAGGCTTAACCCACTGAGTCACTCAGGCGCCCCTATCCCTTTTTATTAATTCACTTGACTTTTGGGCACATCTGAAGCAGTTTGTAAACCAAGGCCTACACTGTAATTTACTTTTACTTTCTTTAGGATTATCCTGTGGCTTACTTGAAGGCATGTTTTGTACAGTCCCTGATCTGTTTAACCACATGCTTACTTTGCTGACACTGGGTCAGCTTCCTTGTTTATGACAGAGATCACCATAATTTGGGGTAGAGTGATTTCCTTTTTCCTTTCATCACATCTTCAAGATCTTCTTGTATGTGTAGGGGATGCACAGGGCTGATAGGAGTGGGGTTTGCTAGAGAGCTGTGCTTGGCTGCTGACCCCAAGCGTATAGATGAAGAGGGAGCCATCAGGGACACTGAGTTGAGTGATTGCCTGTGTTTCTATGTGAACAGTACATGGAAGGGACCTTGCTCCATTAAACCTGATGGAGGGCATGTAGAAAGTTGTTCAGAGGCATGAAACAATTTGGCTGCTCTTTGGGAAGGTTTGAGAGAGGACTCTTCCATTTGGATTGTTTCTCTGCAGTGCATGAGATGAACTGTCTAACTCCCAGCATGGATGGGACTGCAGAGACAAGGATATGGAAACTGGATGGCTTCCCAGAATCTACAAAGTCACATCTTAATGGTGCAGCCTCATTATTTTCTTGGTGGATTTTTTCCCCCCAGATTATTTTGGGTGGAGGGGCCAATGTTTAAATATTAACATAAAATTTAATAAAATGTTTATGATTTTTGTATCATTCCAAATTTTAAATGATGATTTCCTAAAAGGAAAAAATAAAGCCTGTCTAAGTGTGCTTTGCAATAGTAAAGCTCTTAACGAGCATTCATTGTCATCTTCTGTCAGGAGGGTACTGAATATAAAATTTTCTTTCCATTATTTAATGCAAAATATAATTATAGTGGATCAAATTCTTGGGGAAAAATTGTTTTCAATGAAAGAATTAAAGTGAGATCATGTTTTTCCATTTTGTTTTTAATAAAAATCCCAAAGAAAAAAATTAAACAATTAATATATTTGCAAAAAGTATAAATTCATCTATTGGCTTATAATTAGGGTGATCATATATTTTAATATACAAGCCAAGACACTTTCGAGAGGGAAAGGGAGCACTTACTGGACAGGAATTAGTAGGTCAGCAGGTGTGAACTGGGTCGTCTTATGCAAACAAACAACTTCACTTTGATCACCCTTCATATAAGAATGCCTTCTAAAAAAATGAATATCAAAAAAAGGAAAATAAAATCAAGTATTTCAAATTTTATTTAATATTGAAAAGCATTATTATTAGTTCTGAAATTTGATGTTACCCTGCTTACAAATTAGTAAGTTAGCTTATTACTATTTCACTAATGTGGGCAGAAGACAGGAGACTTCTGGGTCAGACAACAGGTTTTACACTTTTTGGCACAGCGAGCACCAGGAGCATCCTCATAGTCCTGTCAGTTTTCCTTTATCCTAAAAATCCACAGTGGTGGCTTGATACGGTCCAGATGGAGGCTGTACATATTGGGTGTCTGCATCACAGTTGAGTTCTGCACTGAGGGTGTCCACTGCTTTTATAGCAAGCAGTAAGTAAGCCTGGTCTTTGCTGAGGGTGGGAGAGGAGGTGAAGAAAGGAGGAGAGAGATTGACTTATCTGTCAAGGGTATCAGTTACATAAACAACCTTAAATGGCGTGGGTGGAAGGTAAAAGAGCAGGGCCTTGCAGCTGTGGCACATCCGGCAAGATGTATAGAAGGGCATGACGCCCAGGAACACAGTCTCACCCAGTGATCTGTTATATTGTCTTTATGGTTTTAGGCCTGTGTTCATTGTATTGAAGTAGAAGGTGAAGTAGAAGAGGAGACATTCATGGAATTCAAAGGGCTTCTTCTTCTTTTTTTTTTTTTTTAAAGATTTTATTTATCTATTTGACAGACAGAGATCATGAGTAGGCAGAGAGAGCGGAGGAAGCAGGCTCTCAGAGAGCCTGATGCGGGGCTCGATCCCAGGACCCTGGGATCATGACCTGAGCTGAAGGCAGAGGCTTTAACCCACTGAGTCACTCAGGCGCCCAATTCAAAGGGCTTCTTAATAGTGATGTTGATAAGCTTCCTGAGAAACCAAGCCAGACATTTGCAAACATGTGGAGTTTCTATTTCTTCATAAAATGGGACTATGATACTAATATCTGCTCCATAGGGTATGCTGAGGACTAAATGAATTTCATCCATATTTTGTGAATAAAGTTTGTGGCATCTCTTAAAAGGCAAATCATAGTCTTTTGTGACCATTAATATTGTTGACGATATACCTTTCCAGTGATGATGGGAAGTCTGGAATTGGGGTGGCATTCTAGCAACAGCCTGGCCCTCAAAGTGCTCCATCCAAAAATCTCCTGCCCAGAGGCTGGGTAGCTCCTGAATTTCTGCTGAACACACATGTGCTGCTACAGTACTTGGTGAAGGGCTGTGGTGGTGAGGAGACTGCTAGCTGTCTGTCCTGATTCTAGCTTGCTTTCTTTCCTTTTTTTTTTTTTTTTAAAGATTTTATTTATTTATTTGACAGACAGAGACCACACGTAGGCAGAGAGGCAGACAGAGAGAGAGGAGGAAGCAGGCTCCCGCTGAGCAGAGAGCCCGATGCAGGGCTCGATCCCAGGACCCTGAGATCATGACCTGAGCCGAAGGCCTAGGCTGTAACCCACTGAGCCACCCAGGCGTCCCCCGACTCTAACTTTCAAGGGGAGGCTCAGGATTCCTATTGTACTCAGATGGGAGGGGACAAGTGAGGATCCGTCCTCTGTGGGTCCAGGACCAAGACCACCCAAGGTAGGCCATGTCATGATAGTTAACACTTAAAACTCCCAGACCTGGTGGGAAGCCTGCTTTCGCTAGGAGACCCCTCATTTTCCAGGAAGGGCACATTGCCAAACATCTCAAGCCTTCCATAAGTGGGTTTAACTTGAACTGAGCTAAACTGTCAAGGGCAATGGGGTACCTGTGTGCTTGTTTTCCCAGCCTTCCCAGTGATTGTTTCTAAGTAAGTTTTGAAATGAGAACACACTGTTCTCTATTTTACTGGAGATTGAGGAGTGTTCTGTGTATATATACGGAGAGTAAATTTTCTTACTCTTTAGAAAAGATGTCATTTCAACTCATCAGTAGAACCTTTATGGAACGAGTTAACTCCAGGGTAAAGCTCTCAGGTCGTGGACCTTAGCTCTTACTGGGTGAGCCTTCCTCATGGCTGTGCCTTCTGGTGCCTGCAGCCCAGGGCTCTGTGAGGAAAGGATGTCTCTGCCCAGTCTGGGGTTTCAGTTAGGCACATCACAGCAGGTTCCTGCTGTGTCTTCTCTTTGTAATGCAGAGATCTGTTCCACAGATAGTGGTTTCTTTGGCTAGAATAAAATAAAATGTTCTGTTGTTGTAGGGGTACAAGTAATTCATGAATTTCCTTTAAAGGCAATTATTTACTTTCTTGAATCTGTTGGAAAAAGGCAGGCAAACTATGATAGAAAAGCTAGCATTTTGATGGCTTCCCAGTATCTTGGGGGCATAAAACAAACATCTGTATTCAGCAGAATATTAATGTTACAACATAATCTAGTCAACTGGATTTTCTTTCAGTGAATATTCTTTTTGGGGACATATGAAATTAGATTCCCATTTAAAGTTGTATTCACTGCTTTGCAGCATAATAGAGATATTTAGAACTTTTGAATATTAATTCTTTTGCATCATGAACTTAATAGCTATGTGTTTCACATAGAAAGACTCCTAAATCTTACCCAGTCTCTGTTTTGTACACTTCTTTTTTTTTTATTCTGAAAAAGCTATTTCTAATTACTAATGTCATTATATAAAAACATTGGTTTTGGGGCACCTGGGTGGCTCAGTGGGTTAAAGCCTCTGCCTTCAGCTCAGGTCATGGTCTGGGTCCTGGGATCAAACCCCACATCGGGCTCTCTGCTAAGTGGGGAGCCTGCTTCCTCCTCTCTCTCTGCCTGCCTCTCTGCCTACTTGTCATCTCTGTCTGTCAAATAAATTAAAAACACACATACACACAAAAAAACATTGGTTTTTCTGTCTTAAGAATTCCATGATACTGTGGACAATTTCAGTTGTTGGAAGATGACCTTAACATAGACTTACCATGTTATGATTCTCTTATTGAGACAGAATAGCCACAAATCACTCTCTGATCTGAAAGTGCTTCTCTGTGTCCTAGGTATGGCTACATTTTGGGGGGATTTGTATATTTCAGTTGTTTAATGAGGAATGGGCTAATCATCTGTGGACAGGAAATATGTTAATACTATAAGGAGTTTGTTATATATAATTATTAAGTTTATACATTTAGAGAAGGAAAAGACTAGAATTCAGTGGTTGAAAATCCCTTTCTTCAGTCTAGCCCATGCACTTATGATTGAATTCACAAAAGTGCGCTACCTCTCTGCCCTTCACACCCACCTTCCTGACAGAATGGTCCCTATTGACTGCCTTCCGTGAGGTGCATTTGGCCAAGGCTCTGTGGCTTTTTCCAAGCTTATGCATTGACGGTCTCCTCTTTATTCAGTATAGGAGAGTAACCTTGATTAAGTCAATTTAGTCTAATAATTATAAAAAATGAGAATCTGAAGGCAAAATCTACTGTCCCTTGAAGAACTAGCAATGCAGGAATTTGAAGATCTCTTTACAAACAATGCAGCATTTCAAGTAATGTTTTTCAAGTTGGCATTTTTGCAGAAGGCAGAAGGGACTGAGGAGCCAATTTATATGAGGAGATAGTGGTCAGTATTTTGTTTTTTCCTTGACTTTACAAGCTTGTCTTGCTCTATGGGCCTTGTTTTCTTTATCTGAAGTACGAGAACGGATGATTCAAACCATTGTTGCTGCCTTAGCTTCATAAGAGAAGTCTGAACAATTTTCTTCACTTAGATGGCTAAAATGTCTATTTTCAAATAGGAAGGTGACAGTAGGAGAAATCCTCTATTTCTTTCTCTTAGGAAGAAGCAGATAGAATAATTTTGAGCCAGTCTAAATTAGCCTAAATAGTTGTTATTATGTGCATTTATGATTAACCTACTTTTGTTTCTTTTTGAGTTTATACTGTGTATCTTTATTTCACAAAGCTAACAGGAAAATATCTCCTAAGACATCTTGGTCTTGATGGACAGTGTATTTCTTTGATCTCTTTGTCTCTTTGTCTGTGTGTGTTTCTTTTTCTTTTTCCCCTGTATAAAACATGTTTATACATTTGGGTTTATATATTTTGTAATCTTTATAAACTTTTTTTTCTGGAAGGAAGCATGTCTGTTGCATAAAACATATTCATAAATACTTTACATCTTGATATGATCATCTCTGCCTTTAATAGATGTTTTTGGCAATGATGATTGTAATTGCATTGATTGTAAGTATAAATATTCAAGCTTCAATTTTAAAAGATATATAAACATATCTTAGTAACAGCAGCATGAATTAACATTCTATTTAATTTGAGAACTTACATTATACTTATGATTTTTCTTGACATAATATATTAATGAAATGACTGTTGACCTTTTTGGTTACTAGTCTTTTTTTTTTGTTTTTTGGTATGGAAATTGATAGTACCTTTTGAGGAGCTGCTTTTGAAACATACCTTATATTTTGTTTGTGAATATAAGTCATCAAATTGAACTGTCTGGATGTTAAAGACATAGCTACTGAGGTCTGAGATTATGGTTATGAAGTTATTAGGTGTAATATAGAAAGCATATATGATAAAATATTTTGGTATTATAATTATTCCTAATTAATTTTAAATATGATTAGTCAACCACAAAAATACATTCTTTTGATTATGCTTAGATATAAATTTATGTTAAGTATAAATTTATGGGGTAATCTAATTTGGTCAGTTTTGAAATTTACCAACTCATGTAATCATGAAGAATTGGGGGGGAAAAGTAAGTTCCCAGTGAGTCTTATCTTCCAGTTAGGAAGCACCACTGAAACTTTTAAGTTTGAATTATGGACTCTCTGTCCCATATAAAAGTAAAGACTTAATTCATATTTTGTAAGATGGTAGTTCTTAAACTTTTGGTCTCAGGACTGACCCTATTATACTCTAAAAAATTACTAAAGACCCCCAAATTGCTTTTATTATTGTTATATGTTTCATATATCAATATTTATTGCATTAGAAATTAAAGTAGGAAAAATTTAAAGTATTTGTTCATTTAGAAATAACAAAGTTGTTAACAAACAATATTTTAATGAAAACTAGCTATTTTATAAAACATATTTAGTGGAATTGTTTTATATTTTTGCAAATGTCTTCAAATATTTGACTTCATAGATGACAGCTGGATTCTCTTATCTGCTTCTGCATTCAGTTTGTTGTGATGTGTTGTGCTGGACAAAGCGTATGGGAAAAATCCAGCCCCACATGAATGACTAGGGTGGAAAAGGGAAGACCCCCCCCCTCCCGGGAAGTGTCATGGAGACCCCCAAGGACACTCAGACCACACTTTGAGAACCACTGTGTGAAGATGTTGAAGATATTGCTATAAACATTTGAAAGATCCCTCCCTCCCTCTCACCCTTCCTTCCTCTCTGGCTTCCTCTTCTCCCTTTCCCTCCCCTTCCCTCCCCTCCCCTCCCTCCCTCCTACCCTCCCTTCCTCTTACCCTACCTTCCTTCTTCCAGTGTAAGTGGTTGAAGGAGTATGATGATAATGAGAAGTCATGGAAACTTCCTGGAGTAGGGTCTACTGCTGTTTCTAGTTATGTGAATTAAACATATACTGTTTTTGAAACACAGTATCTGTATTCTATGATATGATTTAGTATATAGCCTTGTGGTCAGGCAGTGGGGGAACTGTGGATTGGGTTACCTGCATTCAAAGCTAGGCTTCTCCACTTGCTGGCTTTATCAGCGTGGGCAGTTTCTTAGTCTCTCTAATTATCAGTGTGTTTATCTATAATACGGGAATAGTAAGTGTACCTGCTCCCTAAATTTATGGAGGCCTTGGTGTGAAAACTCCTATAAAGTATTTGAAAGTCTGGAATACAGTAAGCATTCAGCAAGTTAGCTATTATTATTTTGATTGTTGCATTTGGGTTTTTGAAAGTAGCTTAATGGTTATGCTAGGAAGTAAACACCATTTTCTTTATCTTTGTGACTTTTCACATCATGCTTCATTTGCTTTTGTATAATATATTTGAATATACTTTTCCTGATTGTTGACTTTCATTATATTACAGTTTGGAATATGCAGGGATTCCTGGAGCCACACGGGCTACTACTGTCAGGCCTGGGTGTGGGTGGGGAAGTATAGGTACTGAATGGTCAAGGTCTGCTTTTATAGCTGGTTTTCCGTAAACGAGTTTGTTTGAAGAAATGCTTGTGAGGTTAAACAAAGTATGAAATTGACTTATTGTTAACTGCCACAGTTTGCCAGCTGTAAAAAGGAAACTTGAACATATTTGGTGATTTTTCTTTTATTTATTTTTTCCACTAGGGATAAAATATCTGTGTGTTGCATTTAACTGTGTTCTTGATGTTTGTTCTAGACCATTATTTCTGTAAGATTTCATAGAAAACAACCTCTTCATTTTCACAGGAATCAAGGGAAAAGTGCTTTAGAACAGAGGTTACTTGCTGTAATTCACAGAGGACAAGTGCTATCATTGGGCATCAGTGTGTTAAACACATACACACCTGCTACCCCCTGGGGCCCTCCCCCCAAAGCTAGAATAACTTGGGAATTGTGATTTAACATTTCCAAAAAAAAGTGCATTTGTTTCCCTACACTTTATATTGCTTTTCTTTTCCCATTACTTTCTAATACCATATACAAGAAAGTGGCCTCTTAAATATTGTTCACGAGTTGATAGTAAGATGTTATAGGACACAAGGGAGGGAAAGTTGGATATGAAAAAGTACACATTTTGAAGTCAGAGATACTTGGGTTCAAATTCTGGCAGTTATGATTGGGGCAAGATGATGGATTTCTCTCTCATTTAAAAAATAGTTATGATGGTACTTTACAGGGATGTTGTAGAGTCTGCAGATTATATAAATGAAATGTAGCCAGGATTAGGGTAGCATCCCCTACTAGAGTCACATGGCTGGCAAAGTGGGGAAGGAACATTTTTCCAATAGAGAGGGAAACTGTTCCAGAAGGAGAGGAAGGTACTGAGTGGACAAGATGTAGAGACAGTGTATGTGAGCTCTCCCAGTGTGGGACTTGGCACCTGCTCATACAATGTATTTCCTACTACTTAGGCCCTTTGGTTGCTTGAAACAGAGACCCAGCTAGAGGTAGCCCAAGGTAGGAGAGGACACCCACTGACAGTTTCCTGAGATGTTCATGGAATCCAGGGATGGGATTGCAGCTGGACTGAAGAACAGACCCCAAGATGGCTACTCTGCTGAGGACTCCTAAGTCTTCTTCCATAGTTCCTTCATTTTTTGTCTCTATAGTCTGTTTTAGTCCATTTCCACATTATGAAGATTGGGTCTGGCAACAATTCCCAGTCTATGTATTACATTCTAGCTGACCAGAGAAAGATTAATCTGATCTGCCGGAGTTCCAGTTACAGATTTCTTGGGAAGGAATCTGATGTGTCTGGGTGGCTTGGGTCCAGAAGCTACCTCTGGTCCCATCAGCTGTTGCCAGGGCCCAAGTTCAAGTGGTGATCACAGGGCAACTGCCAGGGTAACAATATGGTTGGGAGGTGCTGGAGATGGGGCAACTCCTGGAAAAGGAATGTTGGCAGGAGAGGCTGGCAGACTGGTCATTATAATTTATATGGGAAGGAGAACTGAATTTAGTGCAAGAAGCTTTGTATTTGAGTCTTGACTTGCTGTTTTGAGCCACAGTGGCCCTGAGCATTTCTCTTAATGGGAGTATGACTCCCAGTGTCCTCATCAATGCCTTATGCATAACATATTGCAGCATGTCATTGAAAAATGAACAAGGGCTCTTGCCATTACCATTGCTGCTGTGTTTATTGCTATTGATATTGTTATAATTATCATTATCCAGTCTGCCCACCCAGTGCCACTCCTGAGACACAGTCAAATGAGCTAATGTATGTGAAAACAGATTAACCACACACACACACACACACACACACGTGCACGGGCACACACACCCACACACACGAAGGTATTACCGTTTCATCAGTATCTTGTAGTGAGTCCACCTTGGATTTCTCAGCTTACCTTGGTAAAACATTAAAATGATAAATCTCCTTTCAGAATTTCTTGGCTGCTATAAAGTTTTTGGATGGTTGATATAGAAAAAGTATTCACTAAGTTTTCACTTAGAAAAGTGAAAACCTCTAGAGGAGTGACTGGTTTAGTCTCCTATCTCATCTGGCTTTCTAATATCCTCCCTAACAAGTTCTATTTCTATATTAAGTGTTGTATTTATGAGACAGAGAATTACCTTTTACTTGCCAACTTGTTATTAGCATGTCATATGGTGGCTCAGAATTATCAACTCATACTTAAGTAATTATGAAACACAAAGATAGGAAAAAAGGGAAGACCATGGTTTTCCCATGCATTGTCCCCTGGAAGCCATTGTGATTGCCACATTCTGCTTGCCACACACATGGATGGACATGGAGAGTGAGGTGCAGAGAAGGCCCGGTCTGTGTGGTTGAGGAACAAACTTGTAAGTCATTCTCAAACTCTCTTTTTAAATAAGGCTCTGTTTTGGTCATCTCATACTTTAGCACAGCATTGGAATTTCATTCTTTCATAACTCTGGGCATATTTTCTGGGACTAAGATTGATTCACTGTAAAATTCCTCTCAAAATCCCCTAGAACAGACAATTTACTTAGGATGCTTTGTAAAAATAATTTCTTTTAAAAAAATATGTCATGGCCTAGCCTTCTCCTTTTGAAGGGTGATATATGTGCAAATGAAAAAAAATGTTTAGTGAAAATTCATTTCAACCATTTGCTCAGGAATATAGTTAAGAATTATTTGTGGTTATGCCGTATTGTTACACATTGACTTGAGAATTAAGGAAATTACACAATTTTATATGTTAAGGCAATTTCAGAATGTCTTATATATATATGACTGCTGAAATAAACTTATGTTGTGGGACCAGGCTGTGAAGTTAACTGGCACTAGATAGAAATGTTGGATTTTCATCAGTAAATACAAAAAGACCAAAATGCTTGCCTTTTGCAAGGCATTTTCATAACCTGATATCCTACCGCACTGTCATGTTGTATATTTAACCACATAGAGATGAAAATTGCAATTTAACCCATTCAGTTTAATTTCGTTCCATCTCTTGTGCTCTTGCACAAAGACTCTCCTGGTAGAAACCACCAGGATGCACAGTAGGGTATCTCTCTCTCCCCGTAGGCCATCTGACTTCCCCGGCACTGTCCTCTCATTTGTTCTCTGTGAATAAAGGCCAGTCTGAGCATTTGAAAAGTCAAGTATGTTGAGTAGAGAAATTGTGAATTTATACTACCCACGGGTGCTCTGACTCTGATCCAGGAAGGATCGTACAAGGTCTTGGATTTGCCCTGGAGAGACTTACTAGGCTGATGGGCGGGGAAACAAGGGAGAGGTAGCTGATGTAGTTCGGGGTTACTTTCTTATCCCCAAAGCCTTGACTTTTGCCACAGCTTTCTTCCATGTTGGGTAAACTTTTTGATACTGTGTTCTAAAACTCTGCTGGTTTTGGAGGAATCTGCTTTGGAAATGTGGGAACATTATTCATGTGGCACCTTTTTAGAGGGTACTCTTAGTTAGGCAGTAGGGCATGGTGCAGGCAGCCCTGAAGAGGATGTTGTCCAGCATTCTAGGCCTGAGGCTCTTGTCAGCTGGCCTTTGGACCCTGTCTCTGATTTGTCTGGGCCTCAATTTCTCTTTCTGTAAAACAAGAAGGTTGGATTGATTTGGATGGGTATTTTATGAACTTTACTTCCATCAAACATAGATTCATTTAATAGGTGCTCTGGTGGGGGAAAGGATTTATTTTCAACTAAGTTTAAAAATAAGGTTTGGATTCAAGTTAACATTTTGTTTTTAATTGCAGATCTTGCTACTTTTATTTTGTTAAAATTCATCAAGAGGAATGATTTAGTGTTCAGGTTTTCTCAACCTCATTTAGTTACAGAGTATAAATAAGGGTTAGGAGTGTGGGGTTTCCAAGATAGTTCAGTTTGAATCTGAGCCATGCCCTTTGCTCAATGTATGACCTTTGGCAAGTTATACTCAGTTCCCCCAACTGTAGAATAGGGCCCTGAAGATTATATGATGTCTGAAGAACAATTTGTAAAATTCCTTTCAATTAGTAAATGTTAACAAGTCTTAGAAATAGTAGATCATGATTCTATGACTGACATATCTCACCTATCACATATATTTTTATATGATGGTGGTAGATAAAGAATCATTTCCATTTTACAGAGAACAAGATAAAAATCTGGAGCATTTGAGTGCTTTGCGGCAGGTAAAGGTATACCAAGCTGTAGAGCCAACACTTGAATAGGGCTGCTGCTTTTTTTTTTTTTTTTAAGATTTTATTTATTTGAGAGAGAGAGACAGAGATAGTGACAGAGATAGTGAGAGAGAGCTTGAGTGGGGAGGGAAGAAGCAGGCTCTCCGCTGAGCAGGGAGCCCAACTTCGTCCTCAATCCCAGGACCCTGAGATCATACCTGAGCTAAAGGCAGAGGCCTCACCAACTGAGCCACCAGGCACCACTTGAATGGGGCTTCTGATTCTCCGTCCAGGACTCTCCTCACAGGACTGCTTCCTGTAACACAAGTAACACAAACATTTCTTAGCTTAGAAGTCTACGTTTTCAGTATCATCAGTGTGGAGACATTCTGTTACCCAGCTGGCTGGAGTCCAAGTTAAAGACATTGTCCCAAATAGAGTTACAGAAGTGTAAATTAGATTTAAGTCTTACAGGTCATCTTCTAGGGGGATCTAACACAGTTATTCTGCAGATGAGGTCATAAACTCCCAGAGCAGCAGAGTCCTGGCTTAAGGCTGCATAATTTCTAGTGAGATCAGTTTCTCCTCCTGATGGAGGGGATGACTTTCGTGGATGAGACTGAAAGAGGACAGAACCTTCTGTGATGTTTGCCCTGCTTCATCTGTCTGTATCTGTCCATGGCTTAACTTGAAATTTTTAGTGGCTACAGTTTGTGATTTCACATGAACTGCAGGAGAACAGTGAGAGAATAAGATTATGTTCTGAACTTTAAAGCACTAAATGACATCAGACTGAAGATAAAGCTTTTAATGGGGGGAGGCATGAGTAATTACATTTTGATGGTTGTATCACAGTTTATGCATCTTACATAATCCATAATGTTTAGGCAACTGATTTATCCATCAAATAACCAGCAAATCCTGCCAGTCTCTTTCCTTTATGCCTGTGGTCTAATCTTTCTCTAATGATTTTTTTTCAAAAGACCTAGATTGTGATAACCGGGGCCTACTAGTTGAAAGGAAGTTTCATAATTGCTTTATAGCATTTTGATAAGGGCAATTTAAAATCAGGCAATCAGCATTTGGAGTATTCTAGCATTCATATTGAGAAGAGCAATCTCTCTCTCTCTCTCATTTTTTTCCTCTCAAATTTCAACTGTCCGGAGTTAGAATAGTTCACTGGTTGAGGAGGGAGGGTGGATAGTTTAATAGAAGAGATAGCAAAGTTAAATGAGCTGCAGAATGGAAAGAAGGTACTAGTTACCTCACCTCAGGATTTCTTGTTTAGTGCTTTTATATATTACTAAACTTTATCTCATGCAGTTCCATTCTATACAAACTTAGGCATTTCATATAATGGTCAAAAGTTTGACAAGAAAATAACAAAATATAAAGTAGTGTCAAAGACTCTAGTCTGTCATCCCCATTTCTGTTTAAGAAAAATGAGGTTTCTTAATTACATTTTTTGGAGACACACATAAGCAGGACAAAGTGAAGTTTCAAATGGGAATGAATTTGGTAAGATAGTGCTTTGAATGAGGCACTGCCAAAGTCAAATATGTTTAGAATGATCTAGAAAATCAGAAGAAGCATCCATACGTGAGGATGTGCACACAGATAATTAAGTTGTACTATGTATAGAGTTTGGAAGTATGCTGGTGTATGTTATGTTGATTCCTGTCCTCTCTCTGAGGTTGGCCTTTGGGTTCCTTATGAGTAGGAGTAGTATCCTCTGCTTCCCCAAGGCGTTCTTTGGAGTGTAAGTATCATCTTGTACCAGGTCCTGTGCAAGCACAAAACTATTTTGGATTTAAAATGTATAAACACAGAAAGTCCAAATGACTCCTATGGCTTTTATTAGTAACTAGAAGGAGAGCTTCAAGCAGATGGCACGAGGGTGAGGTGGAAAGAATGGCAGTTCACGGCTTTGGAGGAAAGTGACCCAGTGACCTGAGAGTGGAGGAGCCTGGGAGGCCCTAAGCCTGCTACTAACTAATGTGGACTTAGATTTTGGTTCCACAGAAATGGGCGTGGCTGACCCACTGGGGATGAATCAGACAAATACTGATGAATCACTGTGCATGTACATAGACCTGGCATACATCTTATTGCTTTAATCATTATAAATTTAAATTAAGGAAAAATAATTCATATTAAGGTAAGGTGGGGCTAATGAAGTTTTACCTTTATCTAGCTCAGTGTTTAGGCATGCATGATGTAAGTTAATGGCGTTTTAATATTGCAGGAGTTGACTTGAATACCATTGAAAGATTTTTAACTCATTGAGATTAATTTATTCAAACTAGCCCTATGTTCTTACATTTTATCAAATGGTAATTCTTTACAACTATTGTATTTCCAGACCTTTTACGTTCAGATGGTTTTTTCTAATTGGTTGTGCCTGTTGGTAACCTTCTTTACAGTAGCCCTGGGTTTTACTTGAGTTCTGAGGTGCTCTGTAGACAAAATGGAAGGAGGTTATGCTTACCTAGCACTTTGGCTTTTGGACTTAAAGGAAAAAAACCCACAAATATCTTTGTGTTATCCTAATGCTATTGCAAACATTTCAGTGACTAAAGAGTTAATTTATTAAAAATCTGTTGAGAAATGTGCTTAGTGTGCTCTTGACAGAATTCATTTTAAAAAGCCCATGCCACTCGTATTTTTGTACCTTTTATTTCATCACATCTGCTTAACCGAAGTCCATAGAATTCTTGGCTTATCGTGCATAATATAAAAATTCTGTAGTAAGAATGCTTATTGAAAATAATGAGTGGAATGCATATGTGATTAGCAGCAAACAAATATGCATAGCTTTTTTGCTTTAATCATGGTCTTTTGAAAGCTGAGGTTTTAGAGCTGCCTCATAAACAGTTCTGTTGATTCGTATCTTACTATGAGTTATGTCAGTGGCAGCAAGCCCATATATTTTCCAACCTAATTTTTCAAGTATGTGTTTATTAGAGGTGAAATATCTGGAAAGCCTATGAAACAGAATGTGCCCATTTAAAAAGATACCGCATTAAGTTGTATTTTATAGTAACTTATAATTTATATGTTTCAGTTCAATGTATTGATAAACCATGATTTTCTTCATTTAATTTATTCTAGAAGTTCACAGGAGGCACAGTTGACCTTTAAACAACTTGCCTTTGAACTGCACAGGCCCACCTGAATTTTTTTTTTTGATAAACACAGCACAGTACTGTAATGTATTTTATTTTCTTTATGGTTTTCTTAACATCTTTTTTCTCTAGCTTACTTTATTGTAAGAACACACTGTGGAATACAAGTAACATATGAAATATATATTAAACAACTATTTATGTTATTGATAAGACTTCTAGGCAACAGTAGGGAATTACTGAGTAAGTTTTTGAGGAGTCAAAAACTTTTGTGGATTTTCGACAGCAAGGCAAGGGGGTTGGAACCTCTAACCTCTGCCTTGTTCAAGAGTTAACTGTATTTTGATTTAAAAAAATAAAGTAAGAATTTATATAAACTCTGCATGATACATAACTATTCTTTAGGAAGGTATGAAGAATAATTTAGGAGAAAATGAAACCTAAGAAGTAAAATACTTTTGATAATGAAGTACCTGAAAGAAGTCTGCCTTCAGTTTCTTCCAGCTTTGAGGTGAGCGACTGTATATTCTTTTCTTTAAGTCTTCAGCACATAGGAAAGGTAGGGAACAGATGGAGTAATTTTATCATCCATAATACAGCTTCCCTCTGCATTTCGCTGAAGAAGTGAGGTCACTGCCTGTATCCTACTTTCAGGGCAGTCTGTGGCTCAGGGCTTTCCAGCCTCTGGTTTGGAGAAGGCAAGATTCATAATGTTGGAAATTATCTAGATGTTAGGGAGTGATAAATGACAACTAGTCACAGTAGAATTCGTAATAATCTTATCAACCACTTTTATTCTTCCAGACCAGAAGATAGAACATGTGATATGGAAGTTTCTTAGTGTGAGAATATTTACCTTCTTCTTTATTATAATAGGTTCTTGACAAACTTTGAATGAATGGTAATATTTAAAATTTATAGAGTTCCTGTTTTTGGAATGGAGTGAATGCATGAAGTAATAGATATAAACTAAGCCAAAGACTCGACACATAATGTTGAACATATTTGATTTGGATAAAAGGATAGAATTACTAAGAAGGGGACTGATCATGGTATTTTGGGATCTTTGGTTTTGAGCTATAAGTGCATAGGTATTCCAGACTTTAAGAGATTTCAAAGAGAATGCCTCGAATGCCCCTCTTTTCAATGATTATGAGGGAGGAAATGGATAAAAATTCACTTGTAATTTCATCAATTAGTACAATGACTGGAAAAATAATACATGCTCAATAAACTTGAAAAATCAATTAGAAAAAATTTTGGTAAAATATGTATAACATGAAATCAATCATTTGAACCATTTTAAGTATATAGTTCAGAGGCATGAAGTATATTCACACTGTTGTGCAGTCATTACCACCATCCATCTTTGGAACTTTCTCATTATCCTGAACTGAAACATTATACTCATTAAACAGTAACTTCTTACTACTCTCTTCCCCAGCTGCTGGCCACCACTATCATATTTCCGATCTCTATAAACTTGATAATTATAGATACCTCATATAAGTGGAATCATAAAATATTTTGTAATCTGTTTTTTTCATTTGACGTAGTTTTCAAGGTTTAGTAGTGTTGTAGTATGTGCCAAAATTTCACTTCTTCTTAAGACTAAATGATACTCCATTATATATGTACACCACCTTTGTTTATTCATGTATCTGTCAGTGGACATTTGGGTTGTTTCCATCTTATGGCTACTTTGAATAATGTGGCCATGAACATTGGTGCACAAATTTCTGTTCGGGCCTCTGCTTTCAGTTCTTTTGGGTATGTACTTAGAAGTGGATTGCTGGATCATAAGGTGATTCTATGTTTAATGTTTTGAGGAACCTCTATACTGTTTCCCATAGTGGCTGCATCATCTTATATTCATACCAGTAATGTACAAATGTTCCAGCTTTTCCATATCCTTGCCAATATTTATTATGTTCTACCTTACTGGGTATGGAGTGTATCCCATTGTGGTTTTGATATGTATTTGCCTAATGCTAAGTCATATCAAGCATGTTTTCATAATGTCTCTTGGCCATTATTATATATTCATTGAAGAAATATCTATTCAAGTCCTTTGCCCATTTAAATTTTTTTTGTCATTGTTGAGTTTTATGTATTCTGGATACTATCCCTTATATGATTTATAGATATTTTCTCCTTTCTATATGTTGTTTTTTCACTCTCCTGACAGTGTTTTCTGATGTACAGAAGTTTTTAATTTCACAAATGTCAATTTATCTTTTTTCTATCAATTGTTGCCAGATCCAGTGTCATGAAGCTTTTCAACTGTAGAGTTTTATTGTTGTTACATTTAGGTCTTCCATCTATTTTGAACTAATTTTTATATATAGTGTAAGATAAGGGAACACTTCATTCTTTTGCATGTGGATATCTAGTTTTCCTAGGAGCATTTGTTGAATAAGTATACTCCCAAGTAAATTTCTTATTGAGCTACAAAATACAAAAAAGTTCACATATCATAAGAATACAGCTCAATAGATTTTTATAAAATGGGTACATTACGAACACTAGTACACAGGGACTCTTGCACCTCTATGTGCTGGCTATGTTATGAGGACCGCAGACACCTCCTCACTCTTGACCTGCCAGTCATTCCCCACAGTGTTCCATCTCTCCAATAATGATTACTCTGCATAAGTTAGTTTTGCCTGTTCTTGCGCTTTTATCAATCAAATCAGACAGTATGTATTCTTTTGTGTCTGTCTCCTTTTGCTTAGGGTATCATCTGTGAGTCATTGATGTTATTTTATGTATCAATAGTTTTGAGCACTGGGTGTGGTACAAAAACTATGAATTCTGTTATGCTGAAAAGAAATAAAAAATATTAAAAAATAGTTTTAAAAATGAATATATGTATTATTCATTATATGAATATACCACAATTTATTTATTTATTCTCCTATACATGGACATTTTGCTTGTTTCCGGTTTGAGGTATTAGGAATAGTGCTGCTGTGGATGACATTCTTGTACAAGTCTTTGGATGATTATATTCATTTTTATTGGATATATACCTAGGAGTAGAATTGCTAGGTCATGGGAAAGGTATACAGTTAGGCTTAGTTACTTCCAGATGGTTTTCTAAATAGTTGTACTTATTTATATGCCTACTAGCAGTAAATGAGAGCTATAATTGCTCTACATCTTGTCTATCACCTGGTGTTCTTTTATTGTTAATTTTAACCACTTTGGTGGCTGGATAGTGGTAGTACTTTGTGATTTTAATTTGAATTTCCCTGATGACTACTGAAGTTAAGCATCTTTTCTTTTCACACGTTTACTGGCCATTTGTATATTTTCTCTTGTGAAGTGCTCATCCATTCAAAACTTTTGGCCACTTTTCTACTGATTGCTGTTTTCTTACCGATTTGTAGGAATTCTTGGTATTTTCTGGGAGTCTTCAGTTTCACATATATACTGCAGATACCTTCTCTTGCTCCTTGGATTGCCTTTTCACATTCTTAACAGGACCTTTTAAAGAACAGGTATCTTAAATTTTAATGTAGTCTAGTATATGTACCTTTTTCCTTTATGGAAAAACAGTCCCTTTTTGTGTACTGTTTAAAGAATCTTTACCTAAAGTCATGAAGATATTTCCCATTAATTTTTCTAAAACCTTGATTATTTTACTTTAATTACTTAACTAGATCTATAGTACATCTGAAATTCCTTCTGGTGTAGGGGTAAAGTAGAGATCAAGATTCTTTTTATAGGGATATCTGGTGATGAAGACCATTCTTTCCCTATTCTATGCGGTATTGCAGTTCCTTACTTCAGACTGTGTGATCTTTGTCATAAATTGTGTCTGTTTCTGAACTCTCTGATCTGTGTGCTGGTGTCTATTTATCTTTCTATTGATGTTGGCTGCCATATTTTACACTGTAACTTTAGAAGGAGTGTAAACATAGATTTGTTGTTCTCTTTTTTTCTAAGAGAGAGAGAGAATCTTATAGGCTCCAACCCTGAGATCATGACCTGAACTGAAATCCAGAGTTAAACACTTAACCAACTGAGGCACCTACACACCCTAGATTTGTTCTTCTTATTCTTAGCTCTCTGCATTTTTACAGAAATGTTAGGATAAGTTCATCAATTTCTTTGTAAGAAAGACCACACATGTTAGGATTTAAATAGAGTATATTGACTGTGTAGATTGCTTTAGGGAGAATTATTATCTTTTCAATATAGAACTTTCCATTCATGCACAGTTAACCCTTAAACAGTGTAAGGGGTAGGTGCACTAGCCCCTCATGCTGTTGAAAATCCACATCTAACTTTGACTTTTCAAAAACGTTCAAAACGTTTTCAAAAACTAATAGCTTACTGTTGACCAGAAGCCTTACCGATAGTTAACACATATTTTGTATGTTATCTGTAGTATGTACTGTGTTTTTATAATAAGGCAAGAGAAAAGAAAATATTAAGAAAATCATAAGGAAGAGAAAATGCATTTATAGGACTATAATGTATCTACTGGAAAAAATCCAGTTTTAAGCAGAGTCATGGAGTTCAAATGTTGTTTGAGGGTCAATTGTATATGGCATATTTTTTCTTTATTTGAGTGTTAAAAAATTTATTTTCAGTAATGTTTCATAGTTTTCAGGATAGAGGTCTCACTCATCATTTGTTAGACTTAGTATTAGATTTTTAATATTAATTAATGCCACTCTAACCTTTAAACATTTTAAAATTTTTATTGGTGATTTATAGAAAAATTTTTTTTTTACATTGACTTGTATCCAGCAGTGTTGGTAAATGCACTTATTTCTAGTAGTTAGTTGATTGTCTTGGAGTTTTTGGTCTTTGGAATCATGTTGCCTGTAAATAAGGAGAGTTGTATTTTCTTCCCTTCCATTTCTTACACTTTTTATTTCTTTGTCTTGCATCATCACACTAGTTAGGATATCTAGTGTAATACTAATAGGAATGCTAGTGGGCATCTGTCTTCTTTGCTCTCTCAGGAGAAAAACTTTCAGTAATTCACCATTAAACATGATTTTTAAGATTTTATGTCTTTTTTTAAATTGAAGTATAGCTGACATTATATGATGTTTAAGACTTCTAAATAATATTTGTTAGAATTAGATCACTTATATTCCTAGTTTGATATGTCTTTTTTTTAATCATGAATTGCTATTGAATATGTCAGTTGCTTCTTTTTGTATCTATTGAGATAATCGTAAGATTTTTTCTCTTTTTAAAACATTTTTTTTGTTCATTGAATATGATTTTATTTTAAGAGCATAATGACTCTCAAAATCTATCAATGACATGTCAGAAGGTTACCAGTGGTTCTTTTTTTTTTTTTTTTTAGTTTTTTTTTGGGGGGGAGTTTTTAATATAAAACAAGTAATTACTAATAGTGATTTGAAAAAGTATAAGAACATATGAATAAAGCTTAGTAATTTAGAATTTACTTTTGTAAAAGCAAGTTGACAAATATTGAAATGGTATACCTGCATTATGAACATTGTAATAGAACACACAACACATCCACTGTTAAACACTGATCTCCCATGTCTGACTTGGATTTAGATATTGAGTATATTATGTATTACAGAAAGAAACTTTCCAAGTTTTGTCAATCTTTTTAAAACATTTTTATTCATTTTTTAATCAGTCAATTAGCCAACGTATAATACATCATTAGTTTTTGATGTAATGCTCAACGATTCATTATATATAATACCCAGTGCTCATCACAACACATGTTCCTCTTAATACCTATCACCTGATTACCCCATCCCCCCTAGTCCCTTCCCTTCTATAACCCTCAGTTTGTTTCCTGGAGTCCAGAGTGTTTCATGGTTTGTCTCCCTTTCTGATTTTTTCCCATTCAGTTTTCTCTCTCTTCCCCTGTGGTCCTTTGTGCTATTCCTTATATTCCACGTATGAGTGAAACCATATGACGGTCATTGTCTTTCTCTGTATGACTCATCTCAGTTAACATAATCCCCTCCAGTTGCATCCATGTTGATGCAAATAATGGGTATTCATCCCTTCTGATGTCTGAGTAATATTCCATTGTATATATGAACCACATCCAATGGATAAAGAAGATGTGGTTCGTATATACAGTGGAATATTTCTCCCTTTTAAAAAAATATTTTATTTATTTATTTGACAGACAGAGATCACAAGTAGGCAGAGAAGCGGGCAGAGAGAGGAAAGGAAGCAGGCTCCCCAGCGAGCCGAGAGCTCAATCCCAGGACTTTGGGATCATGACCTGAGCCGAAGGCAGAGGCTTTAACCCAGTGAGCCACCCAGGTGCCTCTATTTCTCCCTCTCCCTCTATTTCTCTATTTCAAACTCATAGTTTGTAATTTTCTTTTTTTGTCATGTCTTTGCCAGGTTTTGATACTATTAGTTTTTGTTTTATTTATTTTTTTGTTTTTGCCTCAGAAAATAGATTGAGAGGTTAATTCTTTCTATTCTCTGGAAGAGATTATGTGAGCTTTTTGTTATTTCTTCCTTAAATAATTGGAAGAATTCACCAGTGAAGGGATCTGGGCTTAGAGCTTCCTTTATAGGCAGGTTTTAGTAAGAGGTTCATTTTATTTTATAGGGAAAGTTGTATTCAGATTTAAAATTTTCTTTTTATGACCTGAGCTGAAAGTTTCATTTAACTGACTGAGCCATGGAGGCACCCTGTTATTTTTTTTTTTAATTTTTCTTCCTCCTGCTTTCTTTGGGTTTGATTTTCCTTTGTCTTTCTAGCTTCTCAATAATTCATTTAATGCTATAATTTCATTCTAGTCACCCATTTTAGATGTATCTCACAAATTCAGATATGTCATATCTTTTTAAAATTTTAAAAAAATTTTTTATTTTTAAAATTTTTAATAAACATATAATGTGTTTTTATCCCCAGGGGTACAGGTCTGTGACTCACCAGGTCATCATAGCACATACCCTCTCCAATGTCCATATCCCCACCACCCTCTCCCGTCCCCACTCCCCCCAGCAACCCTTAGTCTGTTGTTTGAAATTGAGTCTTTTATGGTTTGTCTCCCTCCCGATCCCATCTTCTTTCATTTTTTCTTTTCCTATCCCCCAAGCCCCCCATGTGCATCTCCACCTCCTCATATCAGGGAGATCATATTATAGTTGTCTTTCTCTGACTGACCCACTTCGCTAAGCATAATACCCTCTAGTTCCAACCAAGTTGTCACAAATGGCAAGATTTCATTTCTTTTGATGGCTGCATAGTATTCCATTGTATATATATATACCACATCTTTATCCATTCATCTGTTGATGGACATCTAGGTTCTTTCCATAGTTTGGCTATTGTGGACATTGCTGCTATAAACATTCGGGTGCACGTGCCCCTTCAGAGCACCATGTTTGTATCTTTAGGATATATACCCAGTAGTGCAATCGCTGGGTCATAGGGTAGCTCTATTTTTAGTTTTCCAGAGTGGTTGCACCAGCTTGCATTCCCACCAACAGTGTAGGAGGGTTCCCCTTTCTCCGCATCCTTGCCAGCATCTGTCATTTCCTGACTTGTTAATTTTAGCCATTCTGACTGGTGTGAGGTGATATCTCATTGTGGTTTTGATTTGTATTTCCCTGATGCCGAGTGATGTGGAGCACTTTTTCATGTGTCTGTTGGCCATCT